>JAHWGI010001411.1:6640578-6855578 GCA_029379305.1 Frankliniella fusca
GCGTGAATTATTTGTTGCACACTTGTGTGAAAAAAAAATTACCTTGAAGTGAGCGACATGCGGCGTTCCAGCTCCAGATTGCCGATGCGCCTTCTCAAAAGCTCATGACAAAAAAATACTGGATCAATACGGGGCCTATATTTTAACTGGCTGGCTTTTACTGAATACTGGATTCATGCGGGGCTTATATTTTAGCTGGGCTTCATACCAAACGTAAAAGTCAGTCTAATCGACTGCCTAAAAAAACTTTTCCTTGCTGTGGTATTTGAACCTGTCTCCTTTCCCCTTTGCCCGCAGTGCTCGCGATGGGCCGCTGGCGCTCGCTGTACAGTCGGGCCGCCCCGGACAGCGGGGCAGCCGACGACGGCAACGCGGCCGCCGACGAGACGACGGTCGCCGCCAACAACTCCACGACGGCGCCGCTCCAGGAGCACACCAAGAACGGCAACCTGGAGGTGGCGGCCATCACGGCGCCCTCCATCAACGGCTGCGGCCGGAAGGACAAAGACTCGAACGGAACGTGGCACGGCTCCGGGGACGGCGTCAGTGATCCCCTCAACCCTGTCACCAGTGAGTATATTATCAAACCTTTCTTTATAGAATTTTTATGAATTTTTGTTTAAATTTGACCTCAATTTTTGTAAATTTTCCTAAATTATTGTAAATTTTCCTGAATTTTTGTGAATTATTCTGATTTTTTTTTCTGAATTTTCCTGTTTTACGAGGCACAGCAGTCGATCTCCACCTCCTAGCAGGCAGCGAGCGCCGGCTCCGCACCATTCCGACTCAAACCCTGTCGCGGTTCATTTGCAAAATCCGATATCCGAAATCCCACTGCTGAAACGCAGAATATTCCATACACACAGTACCGGGTGTTTCATTGAGTGCGTAACAGTGTTGCGGGATTGCATACTCGCCAGGGCTTCAGGGGCCATGCGGCGCCCTACGGGCGAATGGGGTTCGCAAACCCGCAACACTGTTTCGCATGTGAAGAATCGCCCGTTACACGACGCGTGTGCTCCGTGCTCCTGTAGGTGTACGTTTGCGCCGCACTGCTTTGGTTCTGACTGTACCTGCTCATCCCGCGGCGGTGTGCGGCTCGCCACTCCTCTCCATCGTGTCGGTGCTTTTTAAAGCGCGTTTTAATTGCAGTATACGGAGCAGTACACGCTGGCTACGGGCGCTGGTGGGGGAGGGGAGGGGCGGCGGTGGTAGCTGGCAGGAGGGAGGAGGGGGGGGGAGCTGCCGGTGTAGCGAAAGTGCTCCGCTCCAATGCTGTTCGCTGTTACCGAATGCCAAGGGCAGGATGCGTCCTCTGCTCCCTAATGAAATAACAGCGTCGCTGCCAAGTCCAAGGTCTGGTGCTCGCCCCGCCCCGCCCCGCCCCACCCCGCCCCGCCCCTCCCGGGGCATAGCTCGGGGTAGAGGATTCTCTGCTGGCTATGACTCTTCCGAAATACTCGCCCCCCCCCCCCCCCTCCGTTTTCCTCCTGTACTTGACGGAGCCGTTTCCGTCCTCCGCCGACGTAGGCTATTTTTACTCCTGGAATCCGGATGTTCGGCGGAATTCGAACGCAGAGGGCGCGGCCGCCGTCCCCCGGGGGACTGACGGAGCCCGGATAGGCAGCCCGCGCGGCGAAGGGGGGAGTCACTTCGAAAGGTCATTGTGCAGCCCCGCAAAAAACAATTCATTTTAAAAATAAAAAATTAAATAAAAAATATTAAAAAAATCAAGAAAAAAAGATTGTAAAAAATCCGAAAAATCGGAAAAAATTAACAAATATCCAATATAAAATTGAAAAAAAAATTAAAAACAAAAAATTATTTTTACGCATTTTGTGTTAGTGATGCCCCCTCGACCCGCGGCAACCCTCGGTATCGTGTCCACCTCTCGGCCCACACTCGCGGACATTCACCCTCCTGGCGGCACGCTCAGGTCAGGTCGCGGCGGGGCGGGGCGGGGCGGGGTGGGGCGGACATCCCCTTGCTAGCCGCGACCCGAGTAGAAAATAGAGTCGGTCGCGTTGGACGCTGCTGCCCGCTGCCATGGCGCGTCGCTGCCGCGGCGGCCAGCGTTCATAACATTCGGGAATAACACAATGCCGCACCCCCTAGGCCCTAGGCTACGTAGCTTAGCAAACACGTTTGCTAAGATGGGGTCAGCAAAATAATTCTCGCAACTTTCTTGCCATTCCTGCTGCAGACAGTTTCCTGGCTCATCAAATTATGCTAAAACAGCACAAAAAAAAATTAAATAAAATCGTCTATTTTAGCTGCAGACAGTTTCCTGGCTCATCAAATTATGCTAAAACAGCTCGAAAAAAAAAATGTAAATAAAATCGTCTATTTTAGCTCGGCTGACTGACCACTACGTTATCCTCCCCGTCCCGTTTTCCAGCCGTGGTGGCGGAGCACGACGACGAGGACCTCGACGTGGAGGAGATGCACTGCGGCCTCGGCGTGTGCACGCCGCGCTGGTTGCAGATCTTCGCCTCCAAGCAGGCCTTCCTCGCGACCTTCTGCATCACCTGGGTGCTGCAGGGCATGTACTACACGTACTTCGTGTCCGTCATCACCACCATCGAGAAGCTCTTCCAGATCCAGTCCAAGACGACGGGACTCATCATGAGCGCGACCGAGATCGGCCAGATCGGCTCGTCGCTGCTGCTCACGTACTACGGCGGCCAGGGACACCGGCCCAAGTGGATCGCCTGGGGTGAGAATTTTCGAATTTTCCTGCAATATTTCGTCTTTGAACTGCCTTTAGTTGTCTTGCACTTCTCCGACTTTCCTTAACTTTACTTTACATAAATTTTCTTGATTGTTTTTTTTTTTTTTTAATTTTGGTGAATTTATCGTAAACTGTGTAAATGTGGTGTATGCAAAAATATCTGAGTAAGTTAACTCTCCCGACTGAACCTGGCGCAGCAGGGAATCTTCACGCCTCCACTCCACAAGACAAGACCTACGCTACGCTACGCCTTTTCCCTCTCTATATCTCTCTCCTGACGTCCTTTCGCTCAATCGCATCTTGCTCCGACGAGCGAGCAGGTTGGTCGGCACCACCGTGACGATCCCCCCCTCTCTCTCTCTCTCTCTCCCTCTCTCCCCGGCGGCCTGGCAGCCTGGCAGCCCCATGTCTGACGGGACCAGTTAGCAGCAGCATCAGGGGCGCCTCTTCACTTGCACTATCAATAGTACGAGTGACGTGGCGTGGCGTGGAGTGGCGCGGCGTGGCACGGCACATTCGCTCACTTGCACTATCAACCGCACAGCCTCGCCCAACTACTTGCACTATCTACGCACGCCACGCCACGTCTCGCCGCGCCGCGCCACGCCACACTATCAGCTCTGCACCGTTGTCGAGGTCGGGGTTATGGTGACGCGCACAGGACCTGTTGAATGGAGCGTCGTCGTGTCGAGTGCCTGCCGGCCGGCCTGTTTCCTCCTGGTGATCACGTGCTTTTCCGCTGCAGGCATGGTCCTCTTCGCCGTCTCGTCCTTCACCTGCTCGATGCCGCACTTCATCTTCGGCAAGCAGATGATCGAGGCCATGCGGGACCCCGTCAAGGCGCCCGTCAACCAGAGCGAGGCCTTCGTGTACGGGGCCAACATCTGCCGCCTGGAGGACAGCGAGCACCTCGGCTGGCCGGCCAACGGCACGGCGTGCGCCGACGACGGCCTGCCGTGGAGCGCGGGCGCGGGAGCGCAGGACAAGTACGTGCGTCTGGCCTGGCCTGGCCGCCACCTCCAGCCGTCTCATTCAGAAGGCCGCTGCTCTCGCACGTCCTTCCTTGTCGCATGTCGTCGCACCTACGGCGGTGTCCTATGTTGGGGATGGCAGATCGAGGGCACAACAACTCTGAATTTAGATGTAGACACATTTTGAGAATTTTCGTAAATTTTTACTTGAATTTAACCAAAATTTTGGTGAATCTTCCTGAATTTTTCTGATTTTTTTCTGAATTTTCCTGAATTTTCCTAAATTACGTGGTGCACATAAATTTCAGAGTTGTTTTCCCCTCGTGGCAGACGGCCTAATGAGTGCAACAAGGACGGAGGCGCGAGAGCGCGATCTTCGGAAATAATCAGACGGCAGGTCGACTTTACGGTAGAGCGCGCCCACCAGGGCCGAGCCTCGATTCTAACTCCTTGTGTGTCCCCCGCAGGGACAAGCGGTGTCAGGAGGAGCAGCTGCAGCGCAACAACAGCAAGATCACCACCATCGTGCTGGCCATCTTCTTCATCTCGCTGCTGGGCGTCGGCATGGGGCAGACGGCGGTGTACACGCTCGGGATACCGTACATAGACGACAACGTCGCCAGCCGGGAGTCGCCGCTCTACTTCGGTACGGACCCACACAGCAGCACCTACGAGAATGAAGTGCTGAAGGAGTCATCGCATGGTTGGTTAGCCGTGAAACGTAGTGGTTTGAAAGACTATATTTTCATGACCAAATTTCGGTTCTCGGAACCGTGATGATACTGTCTGAACCATAGTTGCAGGCTTTACGAAAAACGTATCCATGAAGCTTTTAGTAATTCTTTAGAAAAAATAGAAATTGCAAAATTAAAACCACCCCGTCGACTTTAAATTCATTGCGAAGAAAGAATGGAATGTTGCACATCGAGAACATGCCAAGCAAATCGGGGTGTTGTCTCAGAGTAAACCGAAGGCTTAACAACTCTGAAATTTTGTGCACAAAGTTTGTGAACTTTTGTAAATTTTCGTGAATTTTTATAAATTTTCCTGAATTTCTCTATTTTTTCTGAATGTCTCTGAATTTTTCTAAATTACTAGATGTACAAAACTTCCAGAGTTGTTTTCCCCCCGGAGCAAACTAACCATGCGATGGCTACAATTTTGAAATACTTTTTTTTTTTTCTTTCTGCGCTGTCAGCGCGCGCGCCTTGTACTCACTGGACCCATGCCTTTGTCCTGCCCCTGCACAGCCATCACCATTGGCGTCCGCATCCTGGGCCCGGCGCTCGGCTTCATCCTGGGCTCGCTGTGCACGCGGCTGTACGCGGACCTGTCCGTCGACCCGCACATCACGCCCAAGGACCCGCGCTGGGTCGGCGCCTGGTGGCTCGGTACGTCCACAAATCATCTAACTGCGCTCAGTGTTCACTGCGCCAAAAGTACTGTGCCCAAAAGTTAAGGAAAAAGGACGGGATGAGGTGTACAGAGGGCGCCCGTACTTGTTTCCTGAACTGCCCATAAGACTCCGTGTTGAAGCGCGTCTTGTGCTGCGCACTGTAAACACTATACTCATGCGAGGACGGACCGACGAGGCACGTGTTCGGGTACAACGTCCCGTCCTTTTATCCTGAGATGCGGATAAAATGAGACCACCGGGTCTAGGACGGTGTGACCGTAAGGATTAAAGTCCCCCCTCTTTCCGACCTTGTTCGGCTCTAGGCGGCGGCGGCGAGTTACGTCCCTTTGGGCCCCGCGGCGGGGCGGCTAGGCGGGGGGAGGAGGAGGTGCCGTGTCCCGGCCCGGCCCGGCCGATAAGCTGATAACCGAGTGCGGCGCAGCGCGCAGCCTTAGGCCCTGGCCCAGGCCCTGGCTGAGTAGGCCTGCGACTGCGAAGGCCCCTGCCGACGCGACGGAAGGTCCAGCTGAAGGACCGGCTCCGAGGCGGCTATGGTGATGCAGCGCAGAGCACCGCACAGCAGCCCTCAGGTTCAGAAGATCCGTTTTATGTAGTGCCGTCTCACTCACTCCTAGTGGCCGAGATCCATGCGTGTGACAAGGACGGAGACACGAAAGCGCTCTTCTGAATCTGACGGCACAGGGTCGTTATGAATGGCACGAGCTCTGGGAGCTGCGCCGGGCCGGGCCGGGCCGGGCCGGACGCCAAAGGCTCAGCCGCCTCGCGCCGCGTCGCGCCGCGTCGCGCCCCGCCTCTACGCGGGGTCAATATAACCAGTCAGCCGCCTCGCCTCGCCTGTCCCGACCCGGCCCGGCACGCCCAGCCCACAGCCGCGGCGAAATGGAGACAGATTCGAAATAAACTTTGTGACTGCGCCTTGCCTTCATGTCGCCTCTCTCTCTCTCTCTGTCTTTATACAGGCCTGGTGCTCGTGTCCTCCATGCTGATGCTCGCCTCCCTCGCCATGTTCTCGTTCCCCAAGAGGCTGAGCACGTCGCGGCCCGCGCCCCGGGCGCTGCGCCGGGAGAAGAAGAACCCCAGCCTGAGAGGTAAGGCGAAGGAAGGCTCAGTGAGAGTGAGAGTGGCTGCCGGCCGCTGCCGGCCCAGCCCAGCGGCCCGTGCTCTTGCTGCCCGGCTGCGCCCGGCGCCGGATGGGCTGCCTACCTCCCGGGCGGACCCGGGCCCCTCTCGACCGAGTGGAAAACAACTCGGACATTTTTGTACTTTATATAAGTGCAGGAAAATTCAGAAAAAAATATGAGCAGTTCAGAAATATTTTGAGAAAATTAGAAAAAAAATATGCAAATTTGAAAGGATCAAGGAACAATATTACAAAAAATTGCAACCAAAAAATGCAGTAAAACTTCAGAAAATTTTAGAAAAATTTACAAAATCTGTACACCAACATTCAGAGTTGTTTCCCTCTCGCTCACGACCCGTTTGCCCCGCAGACTTCCCCAAGGCGGTCAAGCGGCTGCTGCACAACGACATCCTCATGTGCCGGACGGCGAGCAGCGTGCTGCACATCCTGCCCATCGCCGGCATCTACACGTTCCTGCCCAAGTACCTCGAGTCGCAGTTCCGCATGCCCGCGCATGACGCCGCCTTCATCTCGGGCGTCGGCGGCATCCTGGTCATGGGGCTGGGCATCGTCATCAGCGGCGTCTTCATCCTCCGCGTCAAGCCCAACGCGAGGTTCGTCGCCGCGTGGATCGCCTTCACCGCCCTGGTCTACGCCGTGGGTGAGTTGTCTCTCTCGCTCCCAAGGAGTCTGCCGAGGGGCCGAAGGTGCGAGAGCACTCTGGCTATGTGCGCCTATGCGAGGGCGTGCACCGAAATCGCTATGCTGCCCCGGCCCCCGCAAATAGACGGAAAAAGGGGGGGGGGGGAGAATGCTTTACATGGAGAACTAACATTTGGAGCTATGTGGCTAAACTTAACAATACTGCTAAACACTTTTCTCTTTAGCTAAATGTTTTATGATACAGTTAACTTGTTAGTTGTAAAGCTGAAAATGTTAGCTGTGCATATATAGCTATTGTTTTTAGCTGCATGGGCAAGTCTGAGTGCGACGCGGGTCTGGGTCATGTGTGGCGTTCACTGTGCGCTAACTGGGGCATACCACTCGACAGGCATGGGCGTCCTCATGTTCATCGGCTGCCCCATGGACGACTTCGCCGGCCTCATCCCGCAGGAGGGCGGGCTGCCCAGGTTCGAGCCCGTGTGCAACCGGACGTGCGCGTGCGACGACGCCAAGTTCAGTCCCATCTGCGGCGCGGACGGCAAGACGTACTTCTCGGCCTGCCACGCGGGCTGCACCAACGTCACGCGGGACGTCTTCGGCACCATGATGGTGAGCACGAGGCTGGAGGATCGCTGTCCTTGGGAAACAACTCTGAAATTTATTTTGTACACCTCGTTATTCAGAAAAATGCAGGAACATTATGAAAAATTCTGAAAACTACAGAAAATTTAGTATAAATGCAAGCTAAAGTTTAAAAAATCCAATGAAAAATCAGAAAAATTCCCAATTTCTGTACACTAAATTTCAGAGTTGTTTCCCCCTCGGTGCTCTCCTGCACTGCTTAATCGACCCCCTTCCCCTCTCCGCCCTGTAGTTCTCCGACTGCCGGTGCATGGACTCCAACGTGTCGATGCCGATGTACCTCGGGACGGGCGAGTTTCCCGCCGCGGCGAGCATCGGCTACTGCAGCCTCCAGTGCGGCAACTTCATCTGGTACATCCTGCTCTTCTCCCTGTTCGTCTTCATCCACTCCACGTCGGAGGTGGGCTCCATGCTGCTCATCTTGCGCTGCGTCGATCCCCGGGACAAGGCCATGGCGCTGGGCCTCATCCAGTTCGCCATCGGCCTCTTCGGTAAGCGGAATCGCAAAACCAATCAATACATTCAATAACGGGATTTTTTTTTTTCGGTTGCGCCTTTGACAGCGTTGTTACGGTACCGAGCTTCACCTGCTGCCCTTAACCCCCCGCGCAGGAAACGTGCCCTGCCCGATCGTGTACGGCGCGGTCGTGGACTCGGCCTGCCTGGTGTGGGAGACGGCCTTCGGCAAGAAGGGCGCGTGCTGGCTTTACGACGCCGGTATCTTTAGGATGTTCTACCACGGTACGTACTGCTGCACGCTCACGTGGCGCTGGACTTCCTGTCGTGCACACGCCGTCATGCCTGCTTCACTCGCTTCTTCTCCTGCTCGCGCGCGCAGGCACCACGGGCGCCATCATGCTGTGCGCCTTCTTCGTGGACCTGGTCGTCTGGTACAAGTCGGGCAGCATCAACTTCGTGGACGAGCAGGCGCCGACGCCGAGCCAGGAGGAGGAGCTGAACCCCATCACCCAGGGCGGCGGGAAGGTGCGCTCCGAGACCAGCGTATGACCCCACGCCGAGGCCGCCGACGGGCAGGGTCCGGGACCGCCTCCGCCTCACGGTCCGGCAGGCCCCCGGCGGCCAGTCGACGTGGTGGAGGTCGAGCTGAGGGACGTCGCCAGGGACCCCGTCGTGCTGAGCGCGGCGCACCTGAGCAGCGCCTAGTGGGGTGATTCCGCACAGTGGCTTTGTCTCTCTGTCCTTGTCGCACTCATGGGGCACAGCCATAGGGAGGGAGAGAGAGAGAGGACACAACGGAACCCTGTTCAGAATCACCCTGTGGAGGCCGCGCCGGCCTGCCCTGCGCATCCTCTTCGTGCCATAAGCAAGACAAGAAGCAGCCCAGCTCAGCCCACGTGTCCGCCGCGCCCTGGTCGCGTCCTGGTGGCGCTCTGAACGCCTTCAAGGGGCTGCTGGTGAGCTGGAAAGGGAACGAACAGATCTAAACGCGTCCACCCCCAACTGCTTTCATACGTTTCGATTGTGTGCGTGAGCGTGTGCGAGAGCGGATATGTGACTGCATGCATGTGAGGGAGTGCCTGTTGTACACACTAAATTTGTATTTTAATTTTTGGTTCATAGAAATGTACAGAATGACACATGCAAAAATTCACACACTAATCTGTATGTATTTTTGCTCAAAAGTGTGCTGTTAAATGTACAAATATGTGCAAAAAATATGGATGTGACATTCTGTACATGACCACTGCACTGAAATGTACATGATGATAGTGTGTAGGTTTGATAATGCGGACGTTTGATTGGACTTGCAGGGGATCCAACACATTTTGGGCAATGCTGATGTAATTTTGTAAAGTTTTCAGTAAGTGCTTTAAAATTACTAGAAAAATAATTGCTTGATAGGAAAAGAAATTGTGCTCCTGTCTTAAAGTCGGTTTGATCTGAGCACCTTCTCGCGAACGTACCTGTTAGAGAAGACTTTTAGTTTTTGATAGAAACCGAACATCACAGGACGAAGTTACCATTTTTATGTGTGTCGTAAACTTTGGTTGATGTCAATTTATCAGTAATATAAAATCTCATATTGAATGTTATAGCTGTATAGCAAAACAGATTTAAAAGAATGGTGGATAGAGCTGTGAAAATATAAATTTACGATGTCTTTTGTAATATGCCAGGATAGTACAAGTTTGAGAGTTATGGGAAATATAGTTTGGTGTTCCAGTGACGCACACAAACAGCTTAAGTGAGAGTCCAATGCTCTTGGCGCTACGAAGATCGACCGCCAATTGCACAAAAGTACTGCTTTAGTAACTTCTGGTGAAAGGTTCCCTTGAAATGTCATTTTAGAAGGAGAAACGCTCACCTTTTTGAGGTTTGTCTAAATCAATTACCCAGTAGTTAGGAAGAGGTCTTCCACTGTATCACTTTCTATTCGGTCTGACTGTATTTGAAATAGTTTATTTGTGTGTATCATATTCTTGACCCCCGTGTTTTTACAAATACGAAACATGTGACTTGAACTGCCATCAGTCTCAGGAAAATGTAAACTATGACTGCCAATCTGTGCGAGGGCTGGCATGGTCATAGTATCCAGTGCCAGTCGAGTATATTATTGTGTCTGAGAGGCTTTTCACCTGCTTCCACAACATTGCGGAATCAGTCTATCAGCCATTGTGATAGCTGTTCATCTACGTAAATGGGTAGTGCTACCCTCCCTCATGTAGTCTCTAAACACTTTGTGACAAAGCTAAACTGCATCTTTATTCCCTGTTTGTAGCTTAGAACCGATTACTTCCGTCCACAACGCATGATTCCCAAACGCATTATTATGGAAAAAATGTTTATTATATGTTACTGAAATCAAATAGAGGTGTAATTTTTTAAAAATCAATGTTGATCACCTGCTTTATCTATTTGCTGTGATATTTTGGAAAACTGAGCACCACTGCTGTCCTACCAATTGTAACTGTAGCAGTCAGTTTTACATTTGGAGATGAATTGTTTTAAACATAGGCTCCGCTGAAGTAAAATAATATAATAGATAAAGTCTAGCAACTTGCTCCTTCCTCATCTGTTAAATATGTGCGTAAGGGATGCGTTCTTTGGTTGGAGACCTACAATTTACGATCTGAGTGAGTGTTTACTTTTATCATGTTCCTCTTCAACTCTGTTGCTTTCATCTGTCTAATTTGCTGTCTTATGTTGTGCACTCTAGTTTATTTTCTGGAAAAAAGGCTGTGAGTTTCTTTGGTTATGTCATTTTCTCAATTTTGATGGGTTGTCGGACTGTATTCCAGCTGGAAATGAGTTTCTGAAAACATGTTGTTGTGATTTTAATCTCAATATGTCATCTTTGTATTTTAATTTTTAACTTTGTGTCTAATTTTTATGTTATATTGTTTTAAGAATCGTTTAGGTGTAATATGTACAATTTGTATCAATTTTAGAAGAAAAAAAAAAAACCTTGATCAAGGACTATTGAGGGTGAGATCAAAACGTCAGATTTTTGATTACTTATTTCTGACTGGAAAGAGCTTTATGTAGGATAATAGAAAACAATTAGTGTAGGATATTTCCATACATAAGAACATTAAATGTAATATATTGTTTTATACAGAGTAAATAAATATTTATTTTCGCTTACATGTACTGTACATATATTGGAGCCATCCTACATCACTTAAAAATATTATATAAATATCTAAACAAAATAAATTCAAAACTTCTCACTGCGTGTACTTTATTTTCATCGAGTCATAGTACTCACCTTGACTCAATACGGCTGGGACACACAGTGGCGACTTTAATTCCAGGAGCTAGCCAGCACCTTGTTGGCTGTCAACACATCAGACGTAGGAGTGCGATGGGTTGCCTACCGCCCGGCGCTCTGTGGCACCACCGGAGTTGGCTCAGAATAATGTCCCTACTGGCTTCAGTCTTCAGTCCTCTGGTAAGTAACACGATGAAAAGTATTTTGTAATAAAATTAAGAAAACAGATAAAAAAAAATTCAAAAACTCGAGAAAAAAATAAACAAAAAACTGAAAACAAATGAAAAAAGTCAGAAATAGGTAGAAAAAAAGTAAACTTAATAAAAAGTTCAAGAAATTTTCATTATTTTCTTGAAGAAATTACAAGAAAAATCAAAAAAATCAAAAGTGAAATATAATCATTGTACACATTTTGTATGAGTGAGCCCCCCTCGGGCCGGGCGGGACCACCGGGCCGTGCCGGGTGAGTGCCCTGAGGCCAGGCCCCGGCTGGTCTCGCCCTGCCGGTATCCTGGTGCCTTTGACAGATGGGTCGCTTGCGCCGCGCCAGGAGGACTGGGCGCGTTCTCATGATCCTCTCTGAAAGTGTGTCAAGGCAGCTTCCTCCAACTGGACAGGACACAAGAGGTCCGGTCGGGACCGGTGTCGCCGCAGATCTGCACCGATGTACCCCCGAGGGGTGGGGTACATGTGTACACCATGGAGTACACATCATGCTGTACTCATCTGTACTCAGTGACAATTTTCAAACAAAACAAAACAAACAAAAAAAAAACACAGCCTTTTTTTTGTGTAAATACTGTAATTAAATTTCTTAACAGTTTACACCCATATTGACAGATAAAATTGAACCTTGCCCCTCAAATCTCACATGTATACTCCTGCACTCCTGTACTCATGTGTACTCTCCAGCTAAGTGGTTAACCCCTCGTGTACCCCCAGTACAATATCCCCATTTTTTTCAAAAAATATAAATTTGAGGTGTTGTACAATTTTTGGGGTGCTTGCTCTGACCTGGTCGTCCCTGACACATATTCCTCCTCTAATTTACCCGTGTCACTAAGGTGAACTAAATCCGGATCGGACAGCGCTTTTTTGCGGCTTTCGGGGAAATCACGAGGGAAATCACCAGGCCGCGGACGAAAGTAGGTCGGACAATTTACATACACCCCTGTCTGCTCGCGTAGAAGAACTCTTTCCTCTTGTAGCTATGAGCCACAACCTCCAGGTCTGACCAGAGGCACACCACGGCCAGAAAGGGTTCTCCTACGACCGCGCTGACGAGCACGACCTTACCGCCGCTGGAGGGAAGGACCGTGCCCGCGCCCCGCAGAGTGCGCGTCGAACAGGACGGGATCACCCTCACGCACCAGAAACGGATAAGCAGCCCCGGCACGGCAGCAGCAGCCACGGAAAGAAGAAGAAGAAGAAAATAACAATGGTGAAATAAAAAGGCAAGGAGACAGAATAGTCCGGGCGGACTAATGAGAGGAGAGCGGCGACAATAACAAGCTGCTGCCGCTTCCACTGCTTCTGGAAAATAAAACCAAAGAGGAAGAGCAGCGGCGGGTGCTCGCCTCGGCTCGGCCGGCTCGGCTCGGTCCGCCAAAGGAGAAAGAGTGAATATATAAATGTGAGCTGGGCCGGGCCGGGCCGGGGCGGGCCTTGCACTTGGCAAGGTCGGAAATGAAGGCAGACCAGACGCGGGCCGGGATAGTCCGCAGCTCGTCCTGGTGCAGCGGCAGTAGGGCCGGGACCCGCGGGACCCGGGACCCGGGACCCGCCAGGGGACAAGGGCGGCCGTCGAACCCCGCGCCCGGCCCGGCCCGGCCCGCTCCGGCTGTCCTTGTCCTGCACGGCAGACGCGCCGGCGTCCATCTCTCTCTCTCTGGAACACTCGGACGAATATTTAGGAATCGGGTCAAGACTAAATCGGCGACAACTTTCTTTTCTCTAGCACTCCGGGTGTAACCCACAGCCGGCGACAGGCAGATGAGTGAGTCTGCTTAGGATGGGCATGGAGGTGAAAATGCGCCGGAAACCAAAATACGTAATATCGCATCGCACTCTTTCAAACCCCGCCTGGTTGTGTACCTCGCACAGTTGCACATCTGGCGGTGTGAAAACTCAGATGAAAATCTAGCGTTGACACTGCTCCTTGTTGTGCCAAGAACAGCACGTCAAAACCGTGTTCCCGACGAAAATTTCAGGGCGGTCATCACCAAATTTCGGTCTTTGTTATCTCAACCTTTCTTTATGGTTTCCCTTGCCCTGTGCTAATCGTGCAATGCTTGCGACAAATTTTCCCTTTTTGTTTTTTTTTTCTCCTCTCCGAGTGCAAACAGCCTGACTAACAGCGGCAGTCTGCAGCAGCTCTCACTGCGAGATGGTGCTGCCGCCGCGCCTCGTGTATCGTGAGCACGCGTGACGGTCACGCAAGCCTCCCCCCCCCCTCCCCCCCCGCAGCGGAGCGCGCGCACGCGCCGGCGAGAGGAAGTAGTGCGAAGCGCAGGAGCTGGGAGGCTGTCTGTCTGACCAGCGCCGGCCCGGCCCGGCCCGGCTCGCTGCTCAGCCTCAAAGGTCAGTGTTTTTATTTTATTTTTAGTATTTTATTTCTTTATCTGGGAAAGACGGAGGCGGGCTGAAAATGCGAGTGGCGGCGGTGGGTCCTCTCCGGCCCCGGAGGAACCAAAAGCGTTCTTGTCCAAGGCAGGACACCTATTGTCCTTCGTCGACGCGCGTGCGGGGGTTTGGTCCGCGCGGGGAAGGACCAAGCCCGCGTCTGTGACCACGTCGTCCTTAACCCACTCGCCCGCCCTTGTTCGAAGCAAATGATTTCTGGTATCGCGATGGTCCCAGAAGGCTGGGGCCGCGGCGGTCGTTAGAATAAAGTAGGTAAAGAACGGAACCGCGAAACCCGCGCGGCTCGGCCGGTAGGCCGGGCACTGCCCGTACCACACCTAACCTGGGTGTTACACTTCACCTGAGAGAACCGAGCTGCCATCACAAAATGTGCTATGCAGTAGTGCAATATCCCTTGTAATACCGGCGTAATGTAGTGTAACACGGAGTACTTTTCGCAAGTTCTCTTGGAGTGAATACCCCTTGGAATACCCCCACGTCCCATAGGTGGGACTAAATTGAGTTACTTACAGTAAAGTGTTGAGAACTTGAGGAGACGCATAGACACGTAAGAAGCGAGACGAGTGTGTTATTGCGCACTCTCTCGCACACCGCGGCCATATGTCGGTCTGGCCTGGTAACCGAGCACAACCGACCCCAGCCGGTACGATCCGGCATCCAGAACCGATTCGAACCGGACAACTCTGTGCCGGGGCTCAGCGCGGAGGGGCGAGGCGGGGCGCGGGCTTTGCGGGGCGGGGAGGGGCGCGGCCGGGCGGGGCAGGGTGGGGCGCGTGTCTTAGGTCGGGAGGGGTAGGTAGGGATGGTTGTGGCACCAGATCGGTCCAGTTACCGTGGGAAGCGCTGACCCGCCCCACCCTTGTCAGTGGTCAGCCCGGTCTGGACGAAGGAGTCCGAGGGGGAAGGGGAGGGGGGAATCACCCGTACAAAATGTGCACAGTAATTTTTTTGACTTTTGATTTTTTAAATTTAATTTTGTAATTTTATTTGATCAATTTTGATATTTTACCCGCACTTATGATTTTTTTCAAATTAATTTCGGTAATTTTTTTCTGTTTTTCTTGTTTTTTCTTCTTGATTTTATTATGTTTTGTGTGTGTGTGTGTGTGTGTGTGTGTGTGTGTGTGTTAAATGATTTTATTTTTAGCCTTACAATGACTACCCCCTCGAAGGAGTAAGGAGTCGTGTTTCGATCCGAATATTAACCCGATTGCCAACAGGAAGCCACCTTGGCGGGCCAGCGGCCTACACACGACGGCCCGCCCCGCGGCCTGGGGCTGGGGCACACCAAACGCTCTGGCGCGGTGCGCGGTGCGCGGCCCGGCGGGGTGGGAGACGCGCTGATGCAAGTGGCCTGGACAGTCACACAGTCACCTGCCGACTGATTCCGAAGATCGCTCTCTTGCCTCCGTCCTTGTCGCTCCTACGGTGGTGCCCTATGTTGGGGTCGGCAGGGCCACGAGTGCGACAGGGACGGAGGCGCGAGGGCGATATTCGGAATCACACGGCTGTCCGGCCCGCCAGCGCAGCCCGCGCAAAGGAATAAGACGGCAAGAGGGGGAGGCGATGTTTCCTAGAACTGTTTTTGCAGGCCTCAAGTAGTTTTTTTTCTTTTCTTTTCAGCGCACACCTGACGGGGTCCAGGCGACAAAAGCATAAGTAAGTACACCGCGAGCCACAGTTTTTCACGTCCAGCCCGGGCTGCTCTCTTAGCGGGGCCCCCGGCGAGGGGGAAACAACTCTGAAATTTTTGTACACCTCGTAATTCAGAAAAATTTCAGTTAATCTAGTGAAAAAAATAGAGAAATTCAGAAAAAAATCGGGGTAATTAATGAAATTCACAAAAATTTAGGTAAAATTCACAAAAAAAATCACGGAACTTCACAAAAATTCTTAAAATTTGTACATCACACTTCAAAGTTGTTTCCCCCTCGGCTCCCGGTGTCTTATGGGGCCGTGGGTAGCCGTGGGGCAACAACAGAGTCGGTTCGGCCCGGGCCGCGGCCGTGACGTCATGCATGGCGCTGCTGCCGCATGGCTGCCGCCTGGAGCTGGACTGCCAGGCCCTCTACTCGGCCAGGCCTCTGCGCTGCTGCTGGAGTTTCCCCCGCGCGCTGGAGTTGAGCTGCTGGAAAGTGGGGCGAGGCTGCTGAGTGACGTCGAGTCGAAGCGTCCAGCAGCAGCTGGGGGAGGGCGCGAGCAGCGCGAGTCTCGTCTCCACCCTCCTGGAACGCCCTCGCGCCTCGCCTCGCGCTGACGTCAGAGGCCGACGCGTGCTGGGTGCCGAGAACTAGAGAGACTCGGGAGCAAGTCTCCAATCGGGAAAAACAAAATAAGTTTGAAAAATTGCGCAATTTGCAATTTGCGAGCCCGGCCTGCTTAACTTCGGAGTTCTGATGGGATCCGGTGTGTTCCTGGCGACCGCCACCCCACGGGCACGAGGAGAAGTCCTCTATGCCCCACAACCACCGCTTGACCGGTCAGTGAAGGGAAGGCAGGACGATAGAGGGGTAGAAGAGCAGAACGGTAAGTTTTAGGGGAGGAGTAAGCGAACGGCTGGTTAGACCTGCACTGACCCGCTCCCCGCTCCCACACAGGTCATGGAAAAGCTGTTTACTAAGAGCCAGAGTCAGAGAACTTGCTTCCACACGAGGGACCCCGCCCCGTGGCATGGGACGGACGGAACTTCCTGACAACTCTCTTTCGCTGCCAGTGCAGAACCTACGAGGGAAGTAAACCCAGCAGGCCCCAAGTGCCGAGTCTCATGACACCCCGCGGCTTTCGTGGCACTGAAACCACTAGACTGTCGGTGATTCCACGACGGAGCCACGTTGTAATGGGGGTGGGGGTTTGAATTCCACTCCAAGTTGCTGTCCTAGGAAAGAAAAAGGATTTTTGATGGCAAGATTCGAACCTTCGTAACGCGGCTCTCCGGGTGAACACTGTGCCGGCCCGGCTACGATGCCATGGTACAAGGCGTCTGCCCATGCACCAACCTTTATTGTGTGGCCTTCGCTAACCTGCAGGTCCTCGGCGGGTAGTGGAGGGTGGAGGTGGAGGTGGAGGAGTGGAGGTGCAGGTTCAGACCGCGGTAGTGAGTTTAGCCCGCGTCGCGTCCAACTGCCACCGGGCCCCCTCCCCGCGCCGCCCCGCCCCGCCCCGCTCGCGAGCTGTCGGAAAAGGAGAACTACATTACAGCTCCAGCTCATGACTGGTGGGGCCGAGGGGTACCTCACCTTCTCCAATCAGTGTACACCCTGAGCTCCAATCATTTTCCAATCACTATCCAGTCACATAATTTTTCGACAAAAATCTATTTTAAGCACCTTAAGATTGCAAAATATCGAATTGGTGTCAACAATTGTTTGCTTTCTTTAAAGTTTTGTCAAATTTTCCTTCCAATCACAATGAAACCCTCCAATCAGTGTACACCCATTTTGAGAGTGAGGTACCCCTCGGGTGGGGCGGGGCGGTGGGGCGGCGGGGCGCTCAGGGTGCTGCACGGGTACACAGTGGTCTTTACCAGAGGGGTCCACCACCGCCGCCCACTTGGCCTGACCACGCTGACCAAGTCCGGCCCGGGGCGCGGCGGGTCCACGCGGGTGCAACACGGCACGCGTGATATAACAATGACGCAATGCCGGCTGTGTCCTTGTTGGGCCGCGCCGCGCCGGGCCGGGCCGCGGACCGGGCCGTCTTAGAGTGCAGTAGAGTGCGTAGCCGAGAGTTTTATGGACATATTCTATCGACACTCCCCGTACCGCCAGCACAGTCCGGCCCGGCCCGGCCCGGCCCGGCATCTATCTCATCTAGCACATCCAACTCATCCAACACATCAACCTCATTCAGCTCACATCTATCTCATCCAGCACGTCCAGCGCGATCAGCGCATCCTGCACACCTTGCTCATCCAGCAATGCATAGCCACCCCCGATCACTGACTTCACATGACTTCCTCGAGCGGTTCGACGCCCTCTATGGCGACGCGAGGCGACTCTGGCCGACGCTCCTGCCCAGTCAGTCCTTCCTAATGGTAATGGCGAGCTCCAGCATCGGGCGACACGTTTACACTGTGCATCGCGCTGTCTCTCTTTGTCGCCCCACATGGTCGCGCGCCCCCGCTCAATAAGTGCTCCTTGTCTTGCTGCCTCCCCGCGGGGCTGTCACGTGCGCGCGCCGGGCCGAGGCCGAGGCCGTGTCGCGCTGTCCTGCAGGGTGTCCTCTCTCTCTCTCTCTCTCTCTCTCTCTCTCTCTCTCTCTCTCTCTCTCTCTCTCTCTCTCTCTCTCTCTCTAGCTCTTTATGGCCGTGTCCCATGAGTGCGACAAGGACAAAGAGACGAAACCACTGTGCGAAATCACCCTCCAGGCCCCTGCCGACTAATTTCGAAGAGCGCTCTCCTCGCTCTGTCTCTCTTGCACCTATACGGCAAAGCCCATGAGTGCGGGAGAGACAGAGCGAGGAGAGCGCTCCTCGGAACAAGTCGGCTGGCCTTGCTCGCGGGGTGGCAAAAAGCTTTTGTGCCGCGCCCTACTCACCCCCATTCACCGCTGGGGCCGCCCCCCGCGGGCCCCGCCCGTGCCCATGGACTTTTAATTTATTTGTCCTCCCATTTTAGAGTGCGTGCATGAATGTTCTCTATACCACGACATGCGCCAGGTAAATCGAAACCGAACGACCCGAATATGTCGGCGAAGAGTTTTGAACAGTTTTTCGCCGCCGCATCCTTACAAATTAATTAGGCAAAAAGAAAATTGCAGGTGAAAATATGACGAGTTTTCATGGCATCACGTGCACTCGCGCTCGTTTCCGGTTTTCATTCAGGCTGTTCATCACCACCTACCTTGTAAATCGCCTAAATGTCGTTTGAACCTCTGACGTCAACCGGAAATGACGCCCCTCGCGGCAGCGGAGGCGCGGGTGCGCGAGTACCGGACCGCCTGCTGCTGTGTCGGCTCCAAATGGCCCGCGACCACGGTCGCTGGATTGCTTGAGTGGGCCACATTTCGGGACAATCCGCTATTTTAATTTGATCTCATAAAACGTGCCCCAGGTTGTGTAGTTTTTCACCGAGTAGCAGAACCTTTCAATAGACTCAGCATATACACCCGTCTCGACCGCACACATCAGATCGCATCATATGAGCCGCTAAAAACGAGTCTAACTTGTGTCGCTCATAAGTTTGGATTACTCCACTGCATACATTTTAGATAGCAGGCTCATGGGCCTCCTCGCGCATACGGCCGCGAAATGCACGTGTAGATTGCCGCTTCGCCGGTCGACCAGCCATTTTCCCCGAGTGCGTGCTGCAATCGTCCAATAGGAGCGGTTTCCCGCCGCGGCGGTCCGCGGTCTAATCTTACTCAATTCTTCGATTGCTCCCAAAGTAATATGGCGTTGATAAATCCTCATGCTATACCTATATCCTTTTCGAATAGCCACCGAAAAACAGACCAGCGGTATGAAACATTTATTAGTGTGTCGTACCGTTTCGAACACGTGAGGAGACCGACGGAGGGGAGGGAGGCAGGGGAGAAGGAGAGGGTGAGAGTGTAGAGCGGGCGGGGGGGGACAACTCTGAAATTTTTGAACACCTCTTCATTCAGAAAACTTCAGGAAAATTCAGAAAAAATTAGAAAAAAATCAGGAAAAAAATAGAAAATTTCTGAGAATTTTACAAAAATTCACAAAAGATTGGTAAAATTCAAGCAAAAATTCCTTAAGATTCAATCATAATTAACAAAAATGCACAAAATGTGTACAACATGAATCAGAGTTGTTTTCCCCTTTGAGAGGAGGGAGAGGAGGAAGGACTGATCCGGGAGGTCGGGCGTCGTTGTTGCCGCGGAGAACAAGTGTCGCCAAGTAGCACCCGTTTGCATTGGGGACAGCCCCGGCAGCCCCGGCAGCCCCGACCCCCGTCTCACCGCGTCACCACCACGCTCCATGCGCCGGGCTCGGGCCGGGCTCGGGCCGCCGCGAGGCGGGGAGGGAGCTGTTGACGACGAGGACCTCCCTCCCGACGTCCTTGGCGTTGCCGTCGACACCGGGGGACGCGCCGGAGAGCGGCCAAGCAGGTGGCGTTACCGCGAAGACATGTGGCCACGTATAATACCGAGATAGGATTCTGGAGAAGAGAGAGGTGCGATAGGAAGAGGGAGAGAGAGAAAGGCAATATCCATGTTGATTATTGCTCCTCCCGGACAGTAATCCGGGCTCGCCAGGTCGAGGCCCGGCGTGTCGCCCATGAGGAACTGATGTGTCCTGGGGCGAGGCGATCCTGCTGGGACGCATACAGACGGTCATGTCGTAGAAGCTGCGTGATCTCTCCCTCCCTCCCCCTCTCTCTCTCTCTCTCTCTCTCTCTCTCTCTCTCTCTCTCTCTCTCTCTCTCTCTCTGTCCCTCTGTCTCGCTCCCCCCTTCCCCTCCCCCCACGGTGTGAGTGACAGTGGCTGGGGAGGCCGGGGGCCCAGAGGGGCCGACCCGCTCCGCACCGCGCTCCCGCCCGGCGGGGCTAACGGACCCTCCCGCCGGGACGCGCAGCGCCGCGCCAAGCAGAAAGATCACTCACTCACTCACTCACTCACTCACTCACTCACTCACTCACTCACTCACTCACTCACTCACTCACTCACTCACTCACTCACTCACTCACTCACTCACTCACTCACTCACTCACTCACTCACTTACTCACTCACTCACTCGCTCGCTCGCTCACTCACTCACTCACTCACTCACTCACTCACTCACTCGCTCGCTCGCTCGCTCGAAAATATTCAGACAGAGAAATTGAATCGACTCAGACGTAATCCTTTCCTCTCCGTGAAGCAGGCAAAACAAAACCTTCGAACCCCACCATTTTATAAAGCTCTCTCCACCTGGGTTCGCTTTCGCGCGCGAAAATATAATGCTCGCATTTCCATGTCATCATCACCGGCCGGGAACAGGAACAGGGCCTGTCGTTTACACAATTGCGATCGAGACCCCTCTCCTCTCCTCTCCGTCTTCCCCCTGGTCTGGTCTGGTACTTCCCTCCTGTCCCGGCCGCCAGCAGGGCCAGCCAGACCCGGCGCGGCGGCCGGCCGGGCTGGCAGCCAGCAGCCCCTCGCCCGGCGCTACGCCTCGCCACTCCAGCCCGGCCGCGCCGGCCGAGCACCGGGGCTGGCTGGCTGGCTGCAGGCCGCCTCGCGCCGCGCGCCGCACTCACTCGCTCGCCTGCCGCCGAGCCGCGCGCATCCACACGGACCCGGCCCCGGTCCTCGCGCCGCCCCGCCCCGCCCCTTCCCGTCCCTTCCCTTCCCGCCCGCGGCAGCCCCTCCGCGCCGGTGACCGGGCTGTGAGCCGCGCGCGCTGATCTCCCCCCTGCCCCACCCCGCCCCGCCCCGACCCGCCCCGCCACCAACCCGCGGGGCCCCCGTGCAACGACCCAAACCTGTTCGCCGCCCCAGCCCGGTCGTGCATAGTGTCCCCATTTCGGTCGGATTCCTGGCTGGAAAAGAAAAGCGGCGGAGCCCCGTGCCCGTGCCCGGCCCCGCTCCGCGCTGCCCATTGAGGATTTGTGTGCGTTTGTGTTGTGCCCCCTAACCTGCTGACTCGACTCGACTCGCAGCTGCTGGATTACTCTCTGACCGGCGCCGCCCCCGAGCTCGGCCGACTTTCACGACAGCTTGGATATTTGGAAGGTAAGTCGCACCCGGCGCCTGCGTCAAGCGTAGCGTGTGAGTGAGAGTGTGTGTGTGTGTTTGGACATGTGGTGCGGGTGCGGCGCGCACGCGGGCCGCTGGTCTTCTCGCTCTGCTTGGCGTGCTCCACGACGCAGCGGCAACAGCAGAAGAAGCTCGCGCGGGAGAAAAGGGGGCGCCGCTACTATATCAGCTGCCGCCATGTATCGTTGTCATACTCAAAGATCTGCTCTAACATTATTTCGCCGTGATACGTCCTAACCTAAGGCCCGCCGCGCGCCCGATCAGAAACGCTTCGTCCCGCACGCACTTCTTGAAGGTGTACATTAAAGCGTAGCTGGTAAAAAAATAAAAATAAAAAAAAATCAAAGGACATGCTTTAATCATAAGAGGCATCGTGATTACACCTTCATTGACGCCTCGGCCATACCTGGCCCGTCTTTTTTATAAGTTTTACGACACGGTCGGGCACTTTCCCGTTTTCAGAAGGGCGCGGTGATTTACGAGGTTTAGAGGGTTCCACCGCGGCCGTGAGGAGGTGTTGCGACGAGACACCCACCGCACCCCCGTCCCCATAGTCCAGCGCCAAGGTCGTATTTCAAAAGGGGGTGAGGGGTGAAAGAGGTTGACGTTTGACCGTACATACTGACGACGTCTGCGTCTGGTCCTGTGGCTGGCTTGTCTTTTTGATGAATGCCAATGCCATAACTTTTGCGTCACGGATGACACTGTAACCATCCTCGCCTGTGGGGAGGGGGTTACCATACCGTTGGTACCCCGACCATGCTCTACTGTAACGAGCTGTAATTTGAAATAAAATTTTAGTGCTATGGTTAAAAATGTAATAAAACTTTTTACTGAATTAGAAATCAGTATTGAATGAAAAATGCCGAGGGGGTATTTACTTGGAGTATTACGTTGGTATTACGCGTAATGAAATGCCGAAAATAACAAAAAACAAGCAGGCTTACACATTCGTATCATCTGCTGAAAAAAAAATGCTCTGAAAAATGGTAGAATTTTGCGTACAATACCGGCGTCATACCGTGTTATTACAGAGTACTCTGTACAAGTTTTCTCGCAGTGAATACCCCTCGAAAAATGCAGGACGCGCGTCGAGTTTGGCGCATCGTATATTCTCGCTGGTGTCGACTGGGGAACCTTTCGCCGGCGGACGAGGAAATTCTCTGCTGCTGACGACCCCAATTCATTTTACGACTGCTCCACTGACGAGGTGGTCGCCTCGCCGCTCAGTCAGCTGCTGCTGCGGCTGCTGACCTCCCTGACCCCGCGCGACCCGACCCAACTCGGAGCGGGGCGGACGTCGCGGCGCTGGCGGTGTCCCCCGTGCCCGTGCCCACACCGTTAACCCGAGGGGGCAACAACTCTGAAATTTTTGTACACCTCGTAATCAAAAAAATCCACAAATGCAGGATAAAATTTAGGAAAAATCAGGAAAAATTCAGGAAAAAGGACAAAAACTTGTGTAAAATTCAAGTGAAAATTCACTAAAGTTCTATAAAACCCCACGAAAATTCACAAAAATTCTCAATATGTCCACACCAAAATTCAGAGTAACGGGGGTAACCGGTAACCGCTGCCGTCACCGTGATGCAAATGTGGGCGAGGCACCCGCGAGGCACTTTACCGTCGACATCCTGGCCGTGCTGATGCCTTGTATTATGTCGGACAGAGTTCAAGGGTGGTAAGGGGGTGGTAGGTCATCGTAGACCTCGAAGGGTCGTCGCAGACCTTGCGGGCGGGTTCGATAGGACCTGTACATTTGGATACTCCTGGTGGCGTCCAGGCCACCGAGCACATTTGGACACTCCTGGTGGCGTCCAGGTCACCGAGCATCCCCCTGCAGCGTTGTCAGATGTATTTAAATGCCTGTGCGGCCGTCGCCGGCTCTCTCTCTCTCTCTCTCTCTCTCTCTCTCTCTCTCTCTCTCTCCTGCGGCATGTCCTGGAGTCCCGAACCCAGACGGGTGCACTTTTGTCATTTCCTCCCCTACGCTTCCCAGAGGGCAGTGCTGCATGTCCGTCCAGGACCCAGGTGGGCTCAGATTGCGCCCCGCCCCGCCCACGCTCCGCCCCCACCTCACCCCGCTGCTGCTCTTTGCCGTCAGGTCGGTTGGGGCGGGGCGGGGCGGGGTGGGGCGGGGCGCAGCGTGGAGGTGAGGTAAGGTGAGGTCCGGATCGTCCCTGCCGTGCCCTGTCCGGAGGAGTGGAGCTGTTTACCGTTACAGGTAGTCCTGGACTGCTCTACGCGTGATTGCACGCTTTGGACGCCCATCCCGGCCGACGGCCGACTCTCCCCACCACCTTTATAATGGCTTTCTTGACCTGCGCGGGGCCTACATTTCTTTTATATGTTTTTTTTTCTTTCTTTCCTTTTTTTTTTCACGTCAGTCTCTCTTTCACCCCATGAGTGTGTATGTGTGCTGCAAGGTCGAAGACCTTGCCCGGTCTTGTGCTGCTGATGTGTGAGTTTTGGCGCGTTGTGCCAGCTGTATCAGTTGTGGGACTCTGCTGAGGGGGGAGCAACTCTCAAATTTTTGTACACCTCAAAATTTAGAAAAATTCAGAGAAATTCAGGAAAATTTAGCAAATTTCAGAAATTTGGAAAAATTCAGAGCCAAATTAGGAAAATTCAAAAATTCATCTGCATGGTAAAGGACGAGAAGACACCGCGACGTGCCCCCTTTGGCGGGGTGGGGCGGTGCCATCGTAGCCCTGCAAGAGGACACTATTCACTGAACGCTGATCGAAATCACCCATGTGCCCCTCTCCCTTCCACCCCGCCTTTTCGTCAGCCTCTCACTATGCCCTTCGCTGCCCTTGCCTAACGCACGCAGGCCGGCTAGCCTAATGCCCCTCCCCCCATCCACCCCCCCCACCCCCACCCCCCCACCCCCCGGGGTGGGAAGAGGGGGTACCCCCTCCCAGCGCACCCCCCCTCCCCCCACCTCCGACATCAGACCACAACAAAGAAAGTAACGCCGTCGGAAGATGAACCGATGCCGACAGCCGCCTTACGGACGGTCCCGCGATGACGACCCTCTGACTCGATAAACCTGGCCATAGTGTTTTGTCTTTCTCGCCCTTTTATAGGGCAGGGCGGCGCTGAGTGTGTCGTGTCTATGTCCCCTCGGCTCGCGCCTCTCCCCCTATCCCGGTGTGAGTGGGATTTTCCCTGGTCCACATTTTTCTGAAATATTTCTGATCTTTTTACTGATAATACTTTTCTACAATATTTCGGATTTTACCGTTGTTTTATGGATTTTCCTGTTCTCTTTTATCTCTTTTCGTGGAAACAAGAAACATTTTTTACTCCAGGAAAATTCTCAAATATTTATGAAAATTCACAGCATATATTGCCATAAAGTACAAATAAACTAACAAACTCGGGAAAGTCCTCAAAACCTTGAAAAAATAAAATCCACGTTCAGAAAATTTTCTCCCGGCGTTCTGTCTGTACTAACCTCTCTGTGACTCGCAGCACTTCGGCCCTTGTTCAGCCTGTGCCGGGCTCAGCCGGGCCCTTCATGGGCCCTCTGCACCCCACCACCCGCACCTTCTAATCAAAAGGGGGAGGGGAGGCGGGGGATAATGGCTGGGAAGGGAATAGAGGGCCCGTTCTGAAACTAAGTGATTCTTTTCGTTTTATTTCTGTACGGACCGGCGGTAGGGTGAGTCAGGGGGGGAGGGCGGAAGATTTTTAAAGGTCCTCTGATTTACACTATTTTTGTTACCATCTGAGCTTCGTCTTCGTGCTCCACGTACTCTTTACTAAACACAAGTGCAATCAGTAGACCAGAAAGAATCGTATTTAAAATTTCGCACGTGAGAGCGTACCTTGCGCGATCGGATTTGCACTGCTCATCGTCTCCTTGTACAGAAGTGATTTTCAAATGTTCCCAGTGCTACTCGTTTTATTTCTCGTCCCCCCACACCCGGCCACGGCGTCCTGTTCCCCGACACCGCCATGGAGACCGTGATAACTCTGCTTCCTCTCCTCGGCTTCCTGGAACTTTTAGGTGCGCTATCGGTCCCGCCCCGCCCCGCCCAGCCGAGTCCGTTCCCTGATTGAGTGTGTTGTGTACCTCGCGTCCCGCGTGTAATCCCTCTTGCCCCTCTCCTCCCACCTCCCCCCTCCCCCTCGTGCTGGGCGGCGGTGCGCTGCAGCCGTCTGATTCCGAAGATCGCGCTCTCGCGCCTCCGTCCTTGTCGCACTCATGAGGCCCTGCCACCCCCCAACATGGGGCACCGCCATAGGTGCGACAAGGACCGGGGGTACGAGAGCGATCAGTCGGCAGGCCTCTAGGCGGGCCTAGGCTGGCTCCCCAGAGGCCGCACCTGGCCGCATCACTCCTTGGCCCCCACAGGTAAGAGGATGGACAGATAAAGGAGCCTTCCCCGCTGCCCTCACCCGCCCCCGCTCGCTCCAGCATCCCCGCCCCGCTGGACCACCTGACTGGCCGGCCACAGGTACACGGCGGGGAGACGAGGCCGGGGCACGGCCGGGGGCCGGGGGGCCGTCCCTCAACCACGAGGACCACGAAGAGTGCGTTAGTCCAGTCCGAGGGGGAAACAACTATGAAATTTTTGTTCACCTCGTTTTTCAGAAAAATTAGGAAAATACAGAAAAACAAAAAAACAAAAAAATAATCAGGAAAATTTAATGAAAATTCAGGAAAATTTGAAAAAAAAATAAAAAAATCAAAAATAATTGTAAAATTTACGCAAATATTTAGAAAAAATTTACCAAAATTTGTCACCCAAATTCAGAGTTGTTTCCCCCTCGGCCCAGTTCGTTACAGCGACGTGTCTTGGGCTTATTTTGTTACGGTGACAGGAGGGGAGTGGAGTGTAACAGCGCGCGGCGTTTATGGCTGCAGAACGCCTCGCCCGCCAGCGTGTCCTGCTGCCCTGCTGTCCTGCTCCGAGCGCTGCGCTGCGCTGCACTTGACTCTGGCCCGCCCGGCCCGGCGCGGCGTGGCGCCCGGCAACGCAAGGTCGCCTCGGCGGCGGCGGGGCGAATGGACGCTACTTCCCGCCCTTTCTTTCTCAGCACGCCTCATCTCTTCCCCCCGAAGCGCGTCCTGCTATTGCTGCAACCGATCGCCGCCGCCGGATGCTGGAGCAAGAATCACTTTCGCCGCGCTCAATAATTACAATATATCCCGTAGTGATTCTGGAGTTAATTCCAATATTTCGCAAGTCGCGCGGCTCCGGGTCTTGATCGCCGGGCCCGCCCCGCCCGGCCGTTTGTTATAATCGGCTCAGCAGCCGCGCGCAAAGGGAAAAGGGGGGGGGGGGGGGGGGGGGGGGGCATATAATCTCTTGGGAAGTGGGTTGATGGCCGCCCTGCCCCGCGGGCCGTTCAAGTCCATACCAACCGGGCCAAAGACGGTTCTGTAACCTGAACAGGAAACGGGCGCGCGCAGGGCAGGGCAGGGCAGGGCCTCCTCTTGGCCTGCCGCGCTCGCTCTAGTTCTCGTTTGGGCGGGGCGGGGCTGTGGCGGACTACGCCCCTCAGAGCAGCTCTGGATTTGGCAGACTGCAGTTGCAGTATAGCACTTTTGCCCCGCTGTTCTTGCGGTTTGAGACGACACCTATTCCCCGTACCTCCTAAACCCGACCCGTCAAACACTCCACCGCACTCGACTCACCAGCCTATCTCTCGCTTTGAGCGTGGGAGATCTATGTTTGAGATATACACGCGCGGACGCGCCGCGCCGCTGTCCAGCTCTCTGACGGACTGGACTGCCGATCGAAATGAAAAGTGTTGCAGCTGCAGCTGTGTGGTGCAGGTCGGGATGCAGGCCGGAGCACCAGCTGGGCGGCCGAGTCAGCTGTAAAGTCCGTCTTTTATTGCGATGCGAGGAGGTGCGCGCCGGGACAGGATTGAAACGAATGGTCTTCTGCCACACTTCTCTCTCTCATTCTCTCTCTCTCTCTCTCTCTCTCTCTCTCTCTCTCTCTCTCTCTCTCTCTCTCTCTCTCTCTCTCTCTCTCTCTCTCTCTCTCTCTCTCTCTCTCTCTCTCTCTCGCCTCGCTCTCGCTCGCTCGCACTGTCTCACCCTCGGGCCGCTGCTAACACTGTTTGTCCCGACACTAACGACAGAGCAGACGACACAAAGGTCCGGCTTATTTACGCTTTCTTTGGGGTGTCTGGTGCTGCGGCCCGCCCTGCTTGGCCAGCAGGGCGATTAGCTGAGCGACAGAAAGACGAGGCTCTTGTAGTTAGGCGCGGTGCGGCCGTGTCGCCTGCCCTGCCCTGCCCCGTCCTGTCCGTTGTGGTCCTCCCCGCGCGCGAGCTCATCGCCCGCTCATTGTCTCGCCCGCGCTCAATGGAGGGATAATCAATGACCACACGTGTGCTGCGGCGCACAAGAGACCATGTTCCGAGGTCACTTCGAAAAATCATTGTACGGCCCCCCAAAAATCATTTAAAAAATCAAAAAAATCAAAATATAATCAAGTAGAAAGTTGCATAAAAATCCGAAAAATCGAGAACAAATGAACCCAAAATTGAGAAAAATGGGAACAAAACAAGAGAAAACACAATTTTTTTAAAAAAGTAACATATTGTATATTTTTGATCTCGGGAAAAATCAAAAGAAAAATCAAAATCAAAAATCAAAAAAATCAAAAATCAAAAAATTCATTGTACAAGTTTTATATGAGTGATCTCCCCCTCGCCATGTTCTCTGATTTGGGTCAGTCAGTAGTGTCGGGCGGGGCGGGCGGGGCGGGGGGAAGGTATCGCTCGGCCCGCGTACTCATGTCGTTTGGTGTGGGGCGGTGCGGGGCGGAGCTGTTCCGCCGGGCTGTGTGTCTGTAGGTTTACGACGTCGTCATATCCATCTGATCCCGCTCTCTACTAGAGCGAAGGTGCGGTGGGGCTGCATGTGCCAAGCGGGGCGGGGCGGGGCGGGGCGGGGCGGGGCGGGGCGGGGCGGGGCGGGGCGGGGCGGGGCGGGGCGGTCGGCACACGCCTCTGCTGCCGGCAGGCGATGACTGTCTGCCCCGCACCAGCTGATCCCGCCCCGCCGCGCTCCTCTCGCTCTCAGTGAAGTGCCTGCTCTCGCTGACAGACCAGCAGATATCGGTGCGCGGAGGGGTTTGGTGCTCTGGAGCGCGGCCGGCCGGGGCGAGCGTCTCTCTGTTTTCCCTTTTCTCTGTTATGTGCGCGCTCGGCTCGGACCCTTCTCCAGTCTCCAGCCCCGCCCCGCCCCGCCACTCTGGTGACCCCGTTGTCGTGCTGCAGGCTGCCCCCTGCTCGGCGGCGCTCCCCACCCCCACCCCACCCCCCAAAGCCCCGGGGCCTGGGTGAAGGTCAGCCTCAAGAAGCTCCCTGCTGCATGCCTCGGAGAGGAATGCACCTCCTCTGCGCAGGCTCGGCGCCACGCGTGTGCTGCAGTCGTCCTGCTGGTAACGGTCCGGGTCAGCAGAGCAAGTACTTGGTCAGATTTGAACACCGAAATCTTCAAAACTGCGGCGTGACTTTATATACGGAGTGAAAGGGTTCACGACATTTAAGGCATTTAAACTGCGTTCATAAATTTTTTCTTTTTTTTCCTTTTGACATTTAGCTCTCACAATCATCACCCCTGGAGATGTGTTAAGTCCCACCTCTTTCGTAATTTTTCTCTCAGTGTAGAGCAGTTTAGTATTTGTGATAACTGGGGCCGTGCCCCAAGGCCGCGTGGTGCACGGGGCGCGTTCCAAATGTGTACTGCTCGCAACGCGAAAGTTGGACCTGTCCGGCTGGCTGACCGGCCGACACGGTGGCACTGGACCAGCCCGGCCTGGCCCGGCCCGCCGGGACAGAGTTTGCTTTTCTTGGACTGATGGTAATCAGTTTTCGTCAACAACTCTGATAATTCTTCGGTGTGCGAGAAAATAAACTCACTTCCTGTCGCAGAGCGCGCAAGACCAGCTCTGCCGGAAAAGCAGCCAATCATAAAAGCACACTGAAGTAATGTCTAGGTGGAAACAACTCTGAAACTTTTGTACGTACACCTCGTAATTCAGGAAAATATAGAGTAATTCTGCGAAAATCAGGAAAATTCACCAAAAAATGTGCAATATTGGTCAAAAATTAAGAAAAATTCACAAGATTTGTACACCAAAATTCAGAGTTCTTTCCCCATCGAGTACTGTGGTCTGCACCTGCGCAGTAGGCAACATGCACGTGCCTGAAGGTGCTGGTGCGGTCTGCTCTCTACACCACTCTATGTGCGCTGCTGACTGCCCTACGTAACACCCAGCCCAGGTGATTCCGGACACTTACCTTCATCGCTCTTCTCTTGTCGCACTCACGGGGCACGCGGCCATAAGGAGCGACAGAGACAACACTACTTCAGTACCGTGTGCGGAATCGCCTTATTGCTGGACGTTTTGGCGGGGGTTGTACCGCCACGCCCGCGGGCCCCGGGGCCCGGGCGGGGCGAGGCGGAGGCGGGGCGAGCAGGGCCTGTACACTTCTGTGAGCACCATATCCCGGCCAGCCGGCCACCCTTTCGCTAGTTAGCCGCGGAGCGCTGCGCCGCCACCGGCCATGTGTGTGAGCGTGGCTTGTCGCCCTTCCCTTTCCCCTTTGACCTGCTGGTGGCGGGGTGGGGTGCGGCGGGGCGGGCGGGGCGGGGCGGGGTGGGGTGCGGCCGGGGGCGTGGCGGAGGCCAGGTTCGAGTGCGGCTGAAGGGCTCGTCTCTATGGTTCGGCTCGAATTGAAAAGTGAAAGCACACATTGCGATGCTTATGCGTGGTGTAGTGTCCGGGCGCCAGTGTGGTGTAGTGTGTGGCGCGGTGTGTAGCTCTTCTGCTCGCTGCATCTGCTCACCGGAGCCCTGCGCCTCGCCGCACCTTACCTCACACCGCCCCGCCCCGCCCGCCCCGCCCCGCCCCGCCCCGCCCCGCCCCGCCCCGCCCCGCCCCGCCCCGCCCGTCTCACCACGGCCCGCCGCGCAGGAGAGGTGAGCCCGTTAGGTCTACGACCTCACCAAGGCAAACACCCAACTCCTCCCCACCCCACCCCACTGGAGGGAGTCGAGCTGCCTTCAGCTTCTCCGAGAGATTTGTTCCCCCTCCTCCCCGTGGCACGAACCATTTTACGAAAAATCGGAAGATAACCGAGATAAACCGTCCCAAATATTTGTCAGTGCGGCGCCCCAGAGCCGCCCAGTGACGGATCTGCACTTAGGCCCTCTGGTCTGGGCGCGCCGCATAACAGGACAACTTTTTTTCCTGCTGTCGCCAGGTGACGATGGAAACAGGACCGCGTCTCCGCAGAGCGCTGTTCATTTAGCGCTGTCGTCTGCCTGGAAGGTTTCTTCCCCGGCGGTTGCCGGGTAGTTTTTAGAACTATGTTCCGCTCGTCTTTTTACGTTGGTCTCCTGCGCGTAATCTTCGGCGATGTTCTGTTTAGGGGCGGTTTTGAGTCCCGGATGACGGGAGGGCCGATGTACTGTGGGTTGCCTACATACTGGGGGTTTGCACCTCATATTGCCTACCTTTTAGGCGGCCTTCAGGACGCGAAGGGGGCGGGGGGCATCTGTCCACTAGCTTAAACTGCCACTGCTTCTGTTTTCTCTGAAATAGAGGAGCATGGCGAAGGAAATAATATTTGTATTCTGGAGCAATGTTGATGTTGCGGACTTTGGCTTTCTGTCTGGGCGCGGTGCGGTGTGTGTGTATGTGTGCAACCCGCGCAGAGCCGGGCTGGTGGTGGAGTCCCGGACATTATATGGGTCAGCAACCTGGGGCCACGCCACCGCCTCGCCCCGCCCCGCCCCGCCCCGCCCCGCCCCGCGCAGACCGGCCGGGACGGGCCGTACTGTCCAGGTGGCGCGGGGCGGGGCGGGGTGGAGCGAGGCGGACCAGCTTGTGCCACTGGGACCGTCTTTGGCCCGGAAACTCAGAGGAGTGCGTCGGAAAAAGATTGCAAAGAACGCGGCCGGGCTGGCTGGCCCAGGCTGGGCCGCTCAGCCACCTTGACGAAATTCTGTCTCCCTTATTCTTTTTGTGTTTCTTCCTCCTTTTCTCTCCTCTGCGCGCCTCGCTCTGGCCCCTGCTGCTGCTCATCGCAATCGCGTTCCACGAAAATCCTTTACAAGAGAGACAGACGGCCTGCTTGGCTGCTGCGTCTCCGAGGGGGGAAACAAAACTGAATTTTCGTGTACAGATTTTGTGAATTTTTCTGTATTTTTGTTGTTTTTGCAATATTTGCTTGAACTTATTCCTTTTTTATGATTTTGTGAATTTTCCAGAATTTTGTAGTTATTTCTGAACTACTCTCAATATTTTGCACTTTCTCTGAATTTCTCTGAGTTTTCCGGATTTTTTGTGATTTTTTTTCTGAATTTTTCAGAATTACGAGGTGTACAAAAAAATGTTTGTTGTTTCCCCCTCGTGCGTCTCGCTGCGTCCCCGCGGCAGCAGGGCAGGCGCGTATTAAGGGGGGGGGGGGGGGGCGATCGCCCCCCCTGTGTCCTCTAGACAGCCGCCTGAAAGGTAGGCAAATTGTGCTACAAAACCCCTGTATGTAGGCAACCTGAAGGGCACCGCCCCTCCTGTCGGTCAGACCTTAATACGCCCCTGCAGCAGGGGCAGATGCCTATGTGATGTGGTGTGGGATTCAGATTCTAGTGTCTGAGTCTGAGGCGCCGAGCCGAACTGTCCTCCCGACCTCAGGCGGCACGCGCATAATTCCAAGGACCGGCGCTCTCCCCCTTTACTGGTAGCGTCTTAATGTCACCTCGAAAAATTACGGCACTGGCTGTGTGACTGGCCGCTGACGCCACGCAGTGAGTGGTATATGAATCCTTTGCGAGTCGTCCCCGCGGCGTGTCTGCGGTCGCATTGGAAATACAGGCCTTCTCTAATATCACCATAATTATTGCAGGTTAGTTAGTGTTTATATTTCATACACCGTCTGCACCAAAAATTAAGAGTTTCTGAAAATCCACGATTGAGTAAAGTATGGCACCCTCACGTGAAAATATTGAATTTTCAAGATCCTTTCGATTACTTGCAAGTGGACAAAATCCGTACACACATTTCTCCACCTACTATCCGAAAATTCGTAGAAAAACTTCGAGGAACTTCCTTATTAATTTGAGTTACATAAACTTACCGAAACTTACCAGTTTTTCCTCGTAAAATCAGGCAATGTCTTTAGCGAGCGGTGGTGTTGCGTCTATATTGGCGGTATCGTGTGTGTGTGTGTGGCAATGAAGTGGGGGCTTTGCTGATGCTTGTTTGAAAATTGGGCTCGCCGTGGGCAGGGGGAGCGGGCCCGCGGGGACCCCACCTCAGGGGGCTGCGGGGGGGCCTCCCAGCCAGGGGCCTCCCAGAGGTGCCCCATGTCTTCCGCGTACGAAACTGTCGCTTGCGCAAACCGCAAAGAACAGTCCAGCGGGGCCGGGCTGGAGTAGGAGGAGCTGGCCGCCGGCCCGCATTGGAAGGAGGGAAGGATTGAGAGGGAGGAGGAGGAGGAGGGGGATCGAACGCGGGGATCCCGTTGGGATGCTGGAGGTGGAGGAGGGTGTGGCCACGGCGCGACCTGGCGACGCGACTGCCGCGAGCGGGGCCAGGATTCTGCGACATGAACAGCTTGATCCCCAAACTCCTTTTGAATGCACAAGAGGGAAGCAATTCTTAATTTTGTTGTACATTGTGAGTTTTTGTGAATTTTATGAAGTGTTGCTTGATTTTTTTTTTGTCTGAATTTCCCTGCATTTCTATTCATTTTTCTGAATAACGCGGTGTACAAAAAATTTAGAGTTGTTTCCCCCTCGAGTAATTTGCTTCTCTGTACCCACAAGGTGATTGGGGGTTTATTTTGCCAGAAAGGGACCACGTTGTCTCTAAGTTTCGCTCGAATTGATCGCCTGGCAAAACGCGCGCGGAAAAGTTTAAAGTCATTTTCCGACGAGGAGAGGCACTTGCAGCACTCGTCGTAGTCACTGTGAGAAATGTCTGTTGGGGTTACGGGGAGGTTTTCCATGAGAAACGTGGTAAAAGTCATGACATCAAATTTCAAAAATTACAATATTCCATACAGACTTTTGGTGTTGACTGATTATTTTAACGAGCACCAAAAGGGATTTCGTAAATTTACAAGACCGTTTTAGAATCACAATAGACGGAAAATGTCGAAAACATGTTGCAGTAGATTTTGAGAGCAGTGCGAGTTTGGTACGTTTGTTATTGGCCGCACTGCCGGATTATCACACACATGTGGAGGATGCAAACGTGCGGCTCACCATGCCCGGCTTGTGTAAGTTGTGTTTGCGGTGGGCAGTGCAGTGCAGTATGTACACTCACTCATGAGCGCTGCCCAGCCCCGCGCCGCGCTGCGGTGGGTGCGGTCCTGGGCCTCACCGGGCCCAGCGGGGTCGGTTAGTCGGTGCAAAAACCGGAGCCTGTTATTACACTCTGCCGTGCGGAATGTTTGGGCTGCTTGCGTCTGCCCCGTTTTCACCTCCCGCCCCGCCCCGCCCCGCAACGTCCGTCCCACGCGAGTCCCGGTGCACGCTGCTTGCTAATCTCAAGACAAATAATTAAAGGGGGCGTAATGCGCTTGCCGGTAGCGCGGGTTGTTTTGAGGCTTGTCGCAATTAGTTTAGACAAGGCGTTGCCTCACTTTCTTAAGACAAATAAATGTTGAAAATGACGATAACGGGCCACAGTGACTTCGAGCGTCGTGTGGTTGTTGGTTGGTTGGTCCCTTGCTCATTTCTCATTTCCACTCCTGTGCATGTTTAACCTCGATGCAGTTTGCTCTGTTTACTTTTCAGTCCTCCTCTCTTGCTAATGTTATGCGCGCTCATGTGACAGGTGACACAACTGATGGCCATGACTTAGTTCCTTCCGTACCTTTTCCTTTCTTTTTGTAAAAATAGTATATAGGATATTAATAATGACTGCCCTGACATACTGTCGTATGTGTCTGTGTGTGTGCGTGCGTGCCCGTGCACCCTGTCGCGCCAACGTAAAATGTGGGTCATGAGGAATAATCAGGCCGTGAGTTTTAATTGCTCGAAGATTATCGCAGCTCTGTGTGCATCACTTTCCTTTATCCTCTGCTGCACTGGAAAAACAAATGTAGGGAGTAGGGACTCACTCAATACCTTACGTTAGTTTTATTGGATTCCCGGGGATTTCGTGTTTTTCCAAAGGCGATCCCTTTAGGCCTGTCAGTCTTTATTACCAGTTCAGGTAGGGTGACGAGTTAGCGTCGAGGGGTCCTTCACACACACACATACACACACCAAAATAAATCAGTGTACACCGTAGAACGAAATCGGTCAAAAATCAGAGAACATCAGAAAAATAAGAAGAAATCAGAAAAATATCAGTAAAAAAATTAGCAAAAGAAATCCAAGAAAATCAGTTAAAATAAGTTAAAAAAAATTTAGTAAAATGGGGGTATGCTTCAATATACAGTGAAGGACTCCTCTCGGTTAGCGCCTGGAGAGCGCGAATCCGCGTGGCAGGTGCGCGGGGAGAAGGAAAAGAAAAAATATATTCACGCGATAATTTAAGTTTGTCAACGAGCACTTCGCACTTTTGAGCGATTGGTGCTGTTGAGGCGGGGTTCTATATAAAGGTGCGCGCGCTTGCACCTCACGGGTGTCGCTGCCTGCATGTCATTAGCGTTGCATCACGACGCCACTTTTTAGCACGTTGTGCGCGCCAGTTGGTTTCTTTTCACACTTTTTCTATCGCACCCGGTGGTGTTGAGTTGAGGGTCGGGGTTGCCGCGCTCTGAACCGGGCTGGGCTATCCGTCGCGCGGACTTCCCCCTTGGAGGACGATCCGGGCCTCCCGAGCCTCCTGTAAAGGAAAGACACTCGGGGGGGGGGGGGGGGATTGTTCCTGCAGCGGGCGGTAATCCATTTTGCCCACCCGCTAGGTGGAGCACTAGAAATGCAACACTGCTTTGCTCTTTCTAAAAACTGCCTGCTTCCTCCTTCTCCCGCTCGTATAACTTGTCTCTTGAATCGTGAGCGTGATATTCTAAAATCTGTCATTTCGTGAGATTTGCCACAGGGATCGATAAGCATTGTAAAATGTTTGCCAAGAATCGGTTCGTATTGCAAACTTAATCCTTTGCAGGTTGCAAAGAATTTTGAAGCATCGTATTAAGAACTAATTCTTTCGTAAGTGTACGAACTATTTCGTTGCCATACGAACACATAGTTTGTAAGGCTTCTAGTAGCTTGCCAAGAATTTCTTTGCAATACTTACGAATCCTTCGTAGAAACGAATATTTAAAATTCTTTGCAACGTTTGCAAAGAATTTAGTTTGCAAGCATTTTACAGTGAGGGGTGTTCGCGGGCAGCAGCACGATAGACGCTCCTGGCTGGGCGTTGCCGTGGAGCGGACGGACCCCCCAGCAGCACCGGCGCCTCTCAGCCGACAGATTCAGAAGATCGCTCTCGTACCGCCGTCCTTGTCGCACTCATGGCGGTGCCCCATGTTGGGGATGGCATGGCCCCATGAGTGCGAGAAGGACGGGGGTACGAGAGCGATGTTCTGAATCAGTCGGCTGCCAGAGCACAGCGCAGCACAGCGCAGCACGGCGCACCCATTAGGAGATTCGGTGGGAGCCGCCGCCGAGCCGAGCGGTATAACCCGTTCAGCAGCTGGACTAGTGCGGATTAACGGCGCGCCAGCGCGGTAGTGCTGTGGAGAGTTTTATACACTAAAACAATAATAATTAAAACGAGGGGAGACTTAAAAGGGGGAGAAAAATCACATAAACACGCACCGCGCTAAGTGCTGCGAGGAGAAATTTATCGTAAAAGTATACATCGCATAGGAATCCTTTCAGAGAAAAAAAAGAAAGAAAAAGAAAAGTTTCCAACCGTGATGTTTGTTTAGGTCACAGGCTTGTTGGCCGAAGCTTGGTCACAGTGACAGGGCGCAAAGCGTCCGGCACTGAGACCAATTCGACCGGTGGGCACGACACACCGCAAAGGGAGAAAAAAAAAAGAAAGAGAAAAAAAAGAGAGAGAAGTGATATAGACGTCCGTCACACCGCTTAGGTGGGGGACCTTGACTCCTCGCCGCACACGGGACGGAGTCAGGGTACTTGCGTTTTCATCCTTTTCATTTATTTAGGGGGAGAGTTCATTTGAAATTGGCCGGCCGCGGAGACCGCAGGGCAGACCGCAAGGTGAGGTGGCCATACGGGTGACGGCCATGTGGACAGTCGGCATCACGCGTGGAGAGGAGACCTCACAAGGGCGAAACAACTCTGAAATTTTTGTACACCTCGTTTTTCACGAAAATTCAGATAAAACAATCAGACAAATTCATGAACATTCAATAAAAATTCAGTAAAACTTAAGAAAAGATCAGGAAAATTCAAGTGCAAATTCACAAAAATTCTATGTAAAATAAATTCACATAATTGCACAAAATGTGTACACCAAAATTATATAGTTGTTTCCCCCTCGGACCTCGGCATCGCATTGGTCTACGTATTGCATTCGAAGCTGGAGCCTTTTTTCCTTACCGTCCCAAACCAAAATACAAACTTGCCGACCCGGCTCCGGGTAGTACGGCCCCGGTCGCTCAAGGCGACGCGACGACGGGGAGCACTTTTAGCCAAGTCATCGCGGTGCACACTTGTCATCAATCTCGACCCCCCGCGCGCTGCAGGTCGCACTCCCTGTCCTGGCGGCGGTGCGGCGCTAAAGCGAACCAATCTGTCAACCACTCGCCTCGATCAGACAGACCAACGGCGCTAGCTCAGCTCGACGTTTCTATGGCCATATCGGTGTTCGGGAAAGCCTATATAACGTTTGAGTGGCCACGGTGGGCAATGCGGGCTCAGCGAGCTGCGGTGACAGCACGGACGGTGGGCCGCGGGCGTCTCCAGGAATGCGCGCGGCTGAAAATCGAAGAGAAAGATGGTCTCGCTCTCCAGGGATAAATATTTTGGAGAAAAGAGTCTTTCTCCTTGGAGGGGTCCTCAGGGAGCTCCCCGAGATAGTCGATTTAGTTCGCGAGCTCAAAACTCCTACAGTTTTCAATGGGGATCGAACTCCAACAGTCTAGGATCGATTATCTCGGTGAGCTCCTGGAGGGCGTGGTTCGATTTCCACGTCCAGCTAAGGCAATTTTGTACAAGTATCACTCTCCTTAAATAATAATGCGGGAATCTCACTCCCCCCTCTTTTATGTTTTTTTATATTTTTTTTTACAGAAGATTTCTAATATTTAGTAGCCACCATTGTAGAATGTGTTTTTACTGTACATGTTCTTTTTTCGTCGGTAACTTTCGTAGGGTTCCCACATGGAGCACCTGGTCACTCTGCGGTCGTGTGCGCGGGGCGGGGCGGGGCGGGGCGGGGCGTGCTTTCCACTACCACTCCGCTCATCTCGTTCAGCGTGTCGCTGGCGCAGCAACACAGCAGCGCCGCCTTGTTCCGCTGCTCTCGAGTGCGGGAGTGAAAGTTAGGTGGAGCCGGCTGTGGCGCTATGGACACGCGAGAGGAGAGGAGGCATCTCCCGTAGTGTTTATATGCGCTGCTAGCGCAACAGCAGGCGGCCATGCGGGCCCTGCGCGTAGTTTCCATATATCATGTTCGTATCAAAATTGAAACAAAATATTTTAGCCTTGGACGGACCTTGAAAATATTTCTAATGTTGGGAGACTATTTCGTGGTTTTTGTACTTTTGATAGAAGTATGAACCTTATTGTCACGGTTGCAACTTTTTCTAAATGTTACAAAATTCTAGGGAATTTTTATGTACAAAAATTTTGTGATCCAGGTAATGTAACAATTCATCAGATTTTTTTTTTGTTTCTTTCTTTCTTGAGTGATCACATTTTGTGTATCCCTTTGATTATGTGCGTGCGTGTCTATGAATCGTTGACGAAACTGTGGGGCGTCCCCTGCGGTCCCCTGTCAGTCAGCAGCCTGCAGGAGCTGTGCAGGCCGGGCGCGCGCCAGGCGCTGGCGGCGGCTGCTGCTGTGTGACGGCAGGTTGTTTCTCAGACTCGGTGCGGACAGAACTAACCCGCCGCGAGATGGTCGTGGGGGAGGTCATGGTCTATTGCTGTCTTGTCACATCACGTAAGGCTCACACGTTTGTGCATTTTGTTTCTTATTGTGTTTTATTCCGCAAGAATGTCGCGTGCGTCGTCTGTTCTGGACATGGAGTGAAAAAATGAATGAAGGTGGAAAGGGGTGTAGGAACGTGTCCGTGTCGCGCGCGCGAGGCGTTGCGCGGAGGCGCCATGTCAGGGCTGGCTCCGTGTAAAGTACCTCGTGAGGACATTTTAGTGCTCTTGCAAATATTTATCCTCCTGACAAAACCACGCGGCACCACTTCGGTAAAAGGCTGGTCTCATTTCTGGAAATAAAAGAGTTATATCTTCTCCAAAATAATAAATGTATATTGAATGACTGCTACCTACCACCTGTTGCATAAAAGGTTTTTTTAAGCGGTCTCAGCACCGCTTCTAGCGCTACGTCGGCTGGGGCGGGGAGCGTGTCGTCGTCATGGTCGTCGTTCGGGATGGCTTCGGGATGGCCGTCCTTTCGGGATGGTCGTCGTGGTCGTCGTTCGGGAATGGTCGTCACTGTGACGTCACGCCTCCCCCCTCCACGCTCTGTCCTCACTCGTCTAGTCTGTTCGTGTGTCGTGTTCGTTGCTCGGCCCGGCTCGGCCCGACCCGGCTCCCCCCGGCCCGGCTTGGCTCCGGGTAAAAAAATGTCAGGAACCACAAAATATCAGGTCTGATATGTAGGTTTTGAAGTTGTATCGAGATTATGTGACGCATAAACTAATGTGGTCTGTCCGATGTCAGCTAGTTTTTGTACAATGAGGACCTTGCCCCGAATGGCGGAGCGTAGTGGGAACCATAACAAAGCACCATAACCCATAATGTAAACTAGTTTAAATCTAGTTTTATATTCAATTCTAGCATAACTCTGTTAAAAAAATGGTGTGTATTAGGGCTGCACATACATTCGGATTAGTGTTCGGACAGCCTGGAAAAAAACCTGTTTTTTTCCGATGTTTCGAACGTTTCGAACGGTTTTTTTCCGCGGCCTAAAAAAACCTTGTTTTAAACGGAAAAAAACGTTTTTATTGTTTTATGCCTATTTTCCATAAAATTTGCCAATATTATCGAAGTAAAAGGTTTTTGCAAGTATCGAAGAGTGGATTAGATTTTAGATTCGGCTATTGTGGACATTTTAAACCAAATAAGTACTAATGTGACGGCGAAAACACGTTTGCAGGTTGATTTCGGTTCAAATCTTCGCGCTGGGCCTGCTGCTTACATAAAGTGTGGTGGTCAGTCTGCACTGTTAAACCAAGTGTGCAACTGCTCAACACTTGTAAGTTTGCAACGTCCAGTCTAACACGTGCAAGTATGCAACTCGGCACACTGTAAAATTCTTACGAAGAAAATTCTTCGCAGCGTTGCGAAGAATTTGGCTGCTTCGTAAGGCTTCGCAATACGAAGTATTTTCTTCGCAAGCCCCGCCTTGCGAAGAAATTTCTTCGCACACTACGAAGAAAATATGCTTCGCAATACAAAGCAGCCAAATGCTTCGCAGCTTACGAACGATTTTCTTCGTAATGCGAAGCATTTCTTCGCAAGGTTTTAACAGTGTAGTTGTGCAATTGCAAGTGTCAAACTCGCCAGTTGTACACTTGTTCGTGTTTAACTCGACAGTTCTGCACTTGGGAGTGTTCAACTGCCCCGTGCAACACTTTCCTTATTGTTTAACACTTGCAAGTGCACAACTACGAGCTAAACACTTACAAGTGTACAACTGGCGAGTTTGACACTTGCAATTGCACAACTGATGAGTTGCACACTTGCACGTGTCAGACTGGAAGTTGCACATACAAGTTTTGAGCAGTTGTACACTTGGTTTAACAGTGTGGCTGGGATGTTATTTCGTATTGTTTTTATTTTATTTCGAATTAAATTTCGAATTAAAATGATAAAAAGTGAAGGTATTATGTCTCTTTTCTACCGATGACCCATCCATATATGGTCACTTTTTCCTTTTTTTTTTGTCTTGATAAACATCTAAAATCCACTCCTTACATCTCTGGGGAATTTTTGGAATTTTTCCGTTTTTTTCCGTTTCGAACGGAAAAAAACCGGTTTGTTTCGATGGTTTTTTTCCGTCAACGAAAAAAACCGGTTTTTTTCGAACACTAATTCGGATCATTTTAAATTAGAAAATATCAGGTCTGATATGTAGGTTTTGAAGTTGTATTGAGATTATGTGAAGCATAAACTAATGTGGTCTGTCCGATGTCAGCTAGTTTTTGTACAATACTGGGCCCATCACTATCACTCATTTGTAGTAATTTTATTTCATCTCCCTATCTCTTAAATAATAAAGAACCTTGTTTAGAATACACAAGTTTGGGTGCAGGCAGCAGAATTAGTGAAACTGATATCATTTGATAGGTATCATTTATTATACACTTGGTGACGGCAAACCGTGGATTTAATATATATCATATACTCTTACCGAAACTATTGATGCTGCTGTACTGAGATGTTTTATAAATCCTAAGGGTAATATAGAGAACTATTTTAATTTCTTCTCCGTATTCTAAATAAAAAAGTACCTTCGTTTTAAACACAGAAGTTTGGGTGCAAGCTGCAAATTGATATCATTTGATAGGTATTACTTATTATACACTTGGTGACGGCAAACCGTGGATTTAATATATATCATATATTCTCACCGAAACTATTGATGCTGCTGTACTCAGATGTTTTATAAATCCTGAGGGTAATATAGAGAACCATTTTTAGCAATATTAAAGGACTGAAAGATTCAAATTGAAATTTCATTCAGATCATGTGAAGCGTAGAATACAGTGTTCGGTCGAATGTCAGCTAGTGTGTTTTGTATAATATTGGTCCGATTACTGATTTGATGCAAATTTATTTCTTCTCTGTATTCTAAATAATGAAGTACCTTTGTTTTAAATACACAAATTTGGGTGCAAGCTGCAGAATTATTTAAATTGATATCATTTGATAGTATTATTTATTATACACTTGGTGACGGCAAACCGTGGATTTAATATTTCTTCTCTGTATTCTAAATAATAAAGTACCTTTGTTTTAAATACACGAATTTGGGTGCATGCTGCAGAATTACTTAAATTGATATCATTTGATAGGTATTATTTATTATACACATGGTGACGGCAAACCATGGATTTAATATATATCATATATTCTCACTGAAACTATTGATGCTGCTGTACTGAGATGTTTTATAAATCCTAGGAGTAATATAGAGAACCTTTTTTAGCAAAATATTATATACTCTTGCCTATTTCAGTCTAGCATTTGAGGCCTATTAATCAGCTTTAGACATTTTAGTCTACATATTTAGCAAGTATACATATACCAGACAAATTTTAGATTTTCCATGAAAAATCTATTCAAGTCGTTTGTATCTTAGAATTTTGTTATCATCTGGCCTATTTTTTTAGCGCTCCCTTCTGGTTTCGAAAAGCTTGAGAGCGGGCTTTGGTGTTTGTTTGTTTGTTTGTTTGTCTGTATGTTTGTTCCACTCCAAGGAGTTGCTGTAGAGAGTCGAAATTTTTGGGGGTATTTTAAGGGTCACTCCTGGACACCGAAAGGCCTGGTTCAAATCCTGCCAACCCTCATTAAGGCACTGAAAAAAAAATAATTAAAGTTCTACAGTAATGGGAAAAAAATTTATCGGGAAAATTTCATGAGCTCGTAACGGGAATGTCGACGAGTTGGGTTTCTCTAGGTCAAAATTTTGCCCGTTTTGCTGTATCTTCTACCGTTTTGGGTCGGCTCAGCCACCCACCGTTTTTGCGATTAAGGGCGTAACTGGCCGGTACAGTGTAATAAATAGGCGAAAACGGTCCAATTCTAATTTTGTCTAACCCAGCTGACCCGCACATCGCCAGAACCGTCTCGACGGTGGCTCATTGATGCCGCCCAACGTTTTCAGCGATTTCCCAAAATATCTCTGGGAGCTGAGTTACGCCCCTCCGGAAAGGGCCTAAATCACGATATTGGCGTAATTTTAGTTTTGGAGACGCCCCCATCTTCCCGCACCTCTCAGGAATCGTCTGGACGCGGCCAGAATAATGGCGCGCACCATTTTTGTTCCAGGGGCCCAACTGGCCGGTACACTGTAAAAAGGGGGAAATTGGTGCGATTTTCAAGTTTCTCTAACCCCATCGATCCGCCCGGAACCGGATTTTCAAGTGCAGTTCAATGACGCAGACCATTTCCCTCGGAAAAGGGCCTAAACCACAAGTACACCATAAAAACCGACCAATATTGGTCCAGTTTTCAACGTTATTCGACCATATCGACCCGCACCTCTCCGGAACCGCCTTTTCGACTCCAGGTCAATGCTGCGAACCGTTGTCCTTGAAAACAGGCTTAACTCGCTAGTACACTGTAAAATCCGACCGAAATTGGTCCACTTTTCCACTATATCCATCCTCATCGATCCGCACCACTCCGGAACCGTCTTTTTAAGTGCAATTACTCGAAACGGACAATTTTCAAAAAAAAATTACGTCTGCTAAATGGGGAAAACTTTTTACATAATTAGAATTTGTAACGTTGTACAACCTACTTTGACTGACGTTAGTTTAACTGTTTAACTAAACTTTGGCAGTCTCAAGTATCGAACCACAATTTACACCCACTAGAATAACGTATGTGAATATATTTGTCGTAAACCTTTTCGTTGGTTCATTTTAAGGATTCTGAGACCGCTTCGATACATTTTGATGTATAGGAATGTTTTTTTCCATTTCTATTAATTTTATTATGGCTCCTGCTTGGAGAGCTGTTTGCTCTCTCCTGTGAGTTTTTGCATACTTGTATTCTTGACGATGGTCCCTAACGGACGCATCCGATCGTGCCCAAGTGATTCATACAAAATTGTAATAAAAACTATTCCGAAAAATTATACAATTTTTGGGTCCGAATGTCTTGGATACCGTCATAGAACAGACTCGTCTGGCTCGGGTGCGTGCGGCCCTGCCCCTGACTGACGGCGAGGGTCAATGTCACGTCGCTGGGCGGCGCTGGACCGCACCGGACGTACTCACCATCCGAGCACTTCCGCCCCCGCGCCGCGCCAGCGCCGGGAGAGGGAGAGAGAGAGAGAGAGAGAGAAAGTGAATGAGGGGTGACAGAGAGAACAAGGAGGAGGAGGAGGAGGAGGAGGAGGAAGCGGTGGCGGAGAGAGTGAGCAGCCGACTCTGGTCGTTGTTATTGACGCGCGAGGGTATTCCATTTGGCAACGTTGGTTTTCGTTTGCAGTGTACGCGTTTGGATTCTCGCGCGCGCCTTCGGGTCGGCTAACCCACATACCCGCGAGGACGATCCTCTCCACCTGTTGGCGGGTGGCGGGGCGGGGCGGGGCGGGGGCACCGGAATGCGGTTCGGGGCGGGGCGGGGCGGGGCGGGGCGGGGCGGGGCGGGCGGTGGCGGGCGCCCCCGCGGCCCCCTCGCGCGCCTCCTCGCGGTGCGGTGTCATGTCGGTATGACGCGGCTGCCACCGGTCAGTGTGACGAGGCCAGAGGCCGCCGCTGTGGGAATGTGTCGCGCGGCCCCCTGGGGCTGGTCGGTCGGCATCAGTGACACTATAGTTACCCCCTTGCAGCTGGTGTATCGTTGCCTCAACTGCAGCGCCACCTGACCCGACCTGACCAGCTGTCAATGACGCTGACAGCTATTTCCAAGCACGCGCGTGCCTGGAAGGAACCCTAGCCAAGGGGGCATGCACTCGAGTAAAAGTCGGGTCACTCTATCCGTAATAAAGGCGTAGTGAGCATAATAGATAGGCAAAATGGCCAAAATTATCCATATTTTGTTTATTTTTGGGTCGGTTTTGGCTGTTTTTGCCTGACCTGGGCCAAATCGCTGTAAATTTTCGGAGCGTAATAAACATAATAGTCGGGTCACAGATTTTACCCTAGCGTAGCGTATGGGAGTGTGTATGAATATCACTTGAAGGGACAAAGGAAGGAATGGCAATTCGAAAACTGAGATCATACACTGTAAAAAAAAACATGTCGTAAATTAACAGGTAATATCTGTGAATTTTGTTAAACGAACTGACTGCGAATTTACTTTTTATTCGTGTTCATTTACAAAAAAACTCTGTAACTTTACAAAAATATTCCGTAACTTTACAAAAGAACTCCGTAAGTTTACAAATTTTATCTGTTGTTTCGCGTTTTTTCTTGTTAATTCACAAAATGTTTCATCAAACTACAGGAAAAATCTGTTCACCGATTTAACAGCGAAACCTGTAATTTTGTTTTGTCGTTATTTTACAACAAATTTTTACAGTGTATGATATTTATAGGAAAAAGAAAATACACTCTAAACTCTTTCTCTCGTCCCAGTGCAAAAATGAGAACGCCAACACCTTCAAGCAGTGTGCTACATGCACACACGGTAATAAACAATGTTTGATTTTTTTAGGGGAAAAGGTAAAACTTCTGGGAACTCACTTTAAAAATAAAAATTAGTAAACTTTCCTCAATATTTGAGATTTTCTCAAGATATGAGTTTTTCTCAAATTAAGTGGGACCCTCAAAATTTCCCCTTTCCCGCAAAAAATCAGTCATTGTTTTTTTACCATACACACCCTTAAGTGTCCCGTATGCTCTCATTTGGATGTTAGTGTTTCTGCCCCGAGCGCCCGCAGGCCACAGGTCGCGGTGCCGTGCACCCGAGGGGTCCTTCACTCAAAAACAGTGTACACCCTAAAACAAAATTAGTAAAAATCAGAAAAAAAAATCAAGAAAAAATCAGAGAAATCAAGAATAAATCACAAATAAATCAGAAAAAAAATCAGGAAAAAAAATCATTAAAAAATCACGAAAAAGTAGAAAATTCAGGGAAATCGGTGTACGCTTTAATTTAGAGTGAAGGGCCCCTCGCTTGCAGCCCCTACGGCCCCTCGTCCCCGTCCCCGTCCCCGGTGCGTTGGCCGGTTGCACAATGAGAGTGCATAGGAGGCTGTGGTTATAGGCAGTTGCGGGCCGGGGCGGCACACATGCTGACCGGCGCCGCGGGTCAGTACCCGTATGGAAGCGTACAGCTGAAAATGGGGTGAATATGGATTTTATTTCGTCTTACGGCCAAGACGTAATTGAGACGGTATCGAGACCACTGGAAGACGAACTCATGTCGATTTTAAGACGACATGGGGACGACAAACTATTTGAGAATCGTCGTCGGTTTCTCCTCGCGATGTGGTCATCCTGCGGTCTCAATGTCGTCTTAATTTGTTCCGTTTTAAGACGAGAAAATGACCAGATCGGGACCAACTGTCGGGGACGCGATTGAAAAAAGGGAAAATAGGGGAGCGGGCCGCCTGGCCCGGTCCCGAACAGCCGACCTGCCGGTCACGAAGCCAGCTCGATGCGCGCTTGGCCAGAGCGCTCACCTACCGGCGGCGGGGCGAGCGGCGACCAGAGTCCAGCCGGTCCAGCCCCGGGCAGCATAGGAGTTTGCAGGGGAGAAGGGCTGAGGAAACGGCCGACCTTAGGCTGGCCTCAGTATAGCGGTGCGGTGAACAGAACTGATAACGCGCGCACGCCCGTTGATTGGCTGAGCAGAGCCAAGCTGCTGGTCCAGCCAGTCCCAATTGATCGGAAGCTAGTACAAGCAGACGGCGCAGAGATCACATGGCGTGGCTGGACCGGCTGGACTCTGGTCGCCGCTCGCCCCGCCGCCAGTAGATGAGCGCTCTGGCCAAGCGCGCATCGAGCTGGCTTCGTAACCGGCAGGTCGGCTGTTCGGGACCGGGCCAGGCGGCCCGCTCCCCTATATTCCCTTTTTTCAATCGCGTCCCCGACAGTTGGTCCCGATCTGGTCATTTTCTCGTCTTAAAACGGAACAAATTAAGACGACATTGAGACCGCAGGATGACCACATCGCGAGGAGAAACCGACGACGATTCTCAAATAGTTTGTCGTCCCCATGTCGTCTTAAAATCGACATGAGTTCGTCTTCCAGTGGTCTCGATACCGTCTCAATTACGTCTTGGCCGTAAGACGAAATAAAATCCATATTCACCCCATTTTCAGCTGTACGCTTCCATACGGGTAGCCGAGCCGAGCTCAGCCGAGCTCAGCCGAGCCATGCTCCGACTAGCCTGGGCCGGGCCGGGCCGGGCCAGCTGGTGTTGAGCGAAGCGTGCTTTATCTACGAGCCCGCTTCCTGGACAGAAGTGGTCACAGTTTTGCCAGAAAGAAGGCAACAAGTAGCCGAATCACAGGTGGTGAGGAGAGCTCTGTATCTCCGCTTGCCTACCAGGCAATACCATACCAGCACACACTAGAAAAGTCTAGGAAGCATTTGCTTCGTAGTACGAAGAAAACGTGACCATGGTAATACAAACAAAACTTTCTTCGTAATTACATAGCACTGCTGTGTAATTCCGAAGCAATGCTTCGTAGACTTTTAACAGTGCAGGCTGCGTGCGTGTTTGGAAACTTTCTGATTCTTCGTCCGCATTTGGCACTACGGTCGTACAACCGTAACAAATACATATCTTCTACCTGTGAATAAAAAGCAGCAAACCAATGGCATGCGAGTTAGAGCAAAGTCATATTAGTGTTCGGCGTGTCACGGTGCGTACCTGGGGCTTTTTATTTTGTTGCTTGATTGCCCTTGCGGCACCCGTCTGTTGCGCCCGTCTGGCCACATTGCCAAACTCAGGTGCAACGCTTCTGTACACGCACACACACACACACACACCCATAGACACGTGCGTGCGTAGCTCTGCGAGGTGCCAGAGGCGCCCCCCCACCTCCTCTCCTCTCAATCCTCACACAGCTGCTTATCTTTTTTTTCCTCCTCCCTATCGCCTCTTTCTCACCCTCCCCTCTCCCTCCCCGCCTGAGGCAGTGGGTCGCGCTGGCTGTGAGGTGCTTTGCGGTTTGCGTAAGGACGCTACGCTACGCCACGCCTGGACGAATGTGTCCCAACGCAGCGCGACAAAGGAGCGCTGCCCTTGTCCGCCGCTCGCTCTTGACCCCTCCTCTGATAATGGCTAATTACATCTGCTCGGATTGTATGGACGTCCTTATTGTCCGACGATCGGTGGCTGTCTTGCTTTACATTGTACTCTTGTGTGATATCGCGGGCGTCTGTCCGAACTGGTTAAATTTTAATGTTTTTTTTTTTTTTTTCCTTTCTCTACTGCAGCAGCCTTGTGACTTTACATTTTTCTTGTGTGCTGACGATATGTTTCTTTTTGACAGACTTTCTGTGGCGTTCTGGAACTGCTTTTGTAGTCGTGTGGATGTCTATGCGGGGCCAGCGACTACTTGGAAAATGAGAAAGGAGGTGAGGAAGGAGGTAGTTTGAACGAACAAGCCACCGCTATTTATTAAATCGTTTCGTACCGTGTTTTTTCGCGTGGTAGTATTTTCGTGCTTATTATTATTATTATTATTTATTGAAACCATCTAGAAAGAGGCCCTTTCTCAGAAAGCAAATGTAGTAGCCCGCCGTGGTCGGAGCAGCTGTAAATTCGACAGGATTGCATTTTCCCAGGCACTATGTGTGTGTCTTGATAAAAATCATTTGCTCCTAAAATGTGTAGAAGTCGCGAGGCGTTTTAATTCGTCGAATCGTGCTTCTGTTTTGCATGCAAAGGGGTTTGACGCTGCTGTGCCCCACCCGACCCTACACGCAGAAAAAGATTTTAATATAGCCTTAACAATTTTTTTTGTTCCAGCAACTAAAGATCTGTTAGCTGAGCAAAGCATTTGTTACTACAACAGAAATTTTGTTGGAGTGCTGTTGCAGTAACAGACGCTTTGCTCAGCCAACAGATTTTTAGTTGCCGGAACAAAAAATATTGTTAAGGCTATATTAACACGAGGGGGGGATCACTCATATAAAACTTGTACAATGATTTTTTTGATTTTTGATTTTTTTGATTTTTTTGATTTTTTATTTTGATTTTTCTTTTGATTTTTCACGAGATAAAAAAGAAATAATATGTAACTTTTAAAAAAAATGTGTTTTTTCTTGTTTTGTTCCCATTTTTCTCAGTTTTGGTTTCATTTGTTCTCGATTTTTCGGATTTTTATGCAACTTTCTACTTGATTTTATTTTGAGTTTTTTAATTATTTTTTTTTGATTTTTTAAATGATCTTTTGGGGGCTGTACAATGATTTTTCGAAGTGACCCCCCCCCCCCCCCTCGTATTAACATATTGTTTGTTGTGAGAGCAAAATCCTTTTCTCCGTGTACCCACCCGGCCCGCTTGAGTTGCATGCCGTCGCCTTCCTGTTCCTCACGCCGCGCCTTGTGCAAAGCAAAGCTTTAGCGCCTCGCCGCGGAGTTACGATCGGATCACTCGTGTCTCCGGTGCAGCATGCACTGCAGGGGTGCTCGTGTCTCCTGTGCGCCAAAGGCCGTTTACACAGGTTAAAAAATGTTTCGTGTTTCACTCACGGGCGGAAGAAATTACGCGACGATGCGGAAAGGTGACTTGTAGACTTTTGTGACTATGCTTCTTTTTTAGCACGCATGCTTTTCCGCTTTAGGGCACACAGCCATACCGGGTCGTTTCTTGCTTTCTTTCCTACTGTCTCATCTCTATTAGAACTTGTACGCTCCTTAGTGTTTTCTGTAAGAATATGGACGTCCGGATGGAATCGTGATCCACGGTGTGGGGAAGAAAACATGGGGAAGAAAACAAAAAAAGTAAAGTTCTCCCAGTAACCTAGCCGAGGTGGCCGTCATGGCGCGCACTTGTTTTCTTTTCGGTGCCAGGAGTTTCACCAGGTCATGCAGGGGATCCTGGCACGCTGAGCTGGGGCTGACCAGGGCTGACCCGCCCGCCGCACTGCCGTGGACACCGCACTGCCCACAACAGCGCGAAGGTCAGCCAGGCGCGCCGGCCCGGCGAAAGTGGCCATCTTCTCCCCCGCTCTGTTCTACTCCCTCCCTCTCCCTTCCCCTGCGCCTCTCTCCCTTTCAACAAGGCGTACGTGTACAGTACCGTCTGCCCGGGTCCATCAGAGAGGCCCGGCCCAGCCCGGCCCACGCACCTGCAGCTGCCGTCTGATTCCGAACATCGCTCTTGCGCTTCTGTCCTCTTCGCACTCATGGAGCCGTGCCACCCCTAGCATAGGTCAACGCCAAAGGTGCGACGAGGACGGAGGTACGAGAGCTATCTTCGGAAGCAGGCGGCTGGCGCAGGCGCATCCGAAACGCGCGTATATGATATTGGAGGAGGCGCTCCGCGCTTGCGGGGAAAGCGAGCCGCTTTTGTTGCTCGCAATAATACGTGAAGGAAGGTATTTTTTTCCTGCAAGGAAAAAAAACATCAATGGAGAAATAACTCTGCATTTTGGTTCACAAGACGTAAAATTTTTCTTCCTTATTTTTTTCTTAATTTTTCTGTTTCTCAATAACTTCCTCTTTGGAATCGTTCAAAATTTCCATTTTTTTTTACGCTTGAAAGAAATATAAGAGTGTTGCCCAAATCAACACGGAAAGAACGTCGTCTTGGTTTTCAAGCAGCCCCGGAAACACTGTATTTTCTCCAGAAGAGCTAGCTGCTTGGTTTTTCCACAACTGCCTTGGAAACTAAGACGTCGTTTTTCCGCGTGTAGGGTTTGGCGACACTTTTTTGGTGTACCGTTTCGCGATATAGAAAAACAACCTAAAGCCCCGGCGAAAATCGATATCTCCCAATTGACGTCACGTGTGTGCACCTTGCAGGCGGAAATGTTTACCCCCAGCTCGGTTGTTGATCGAGGAAAGGCCGTCTGATCTGACGCAGCAGCTCTCTCACCAGGAAGCCTCTTCCACCGAGTTTCACTGTAAGCTACAGTGAACTCTGCAGCGTTCGTTGCAGTCAAGGTTGGTCGTAGCTATCGGAGAAAAATCATTGTTCGGATTTTCCAGGGCTCATCGCATGCCCTGCTGCCCAGCCCTCCTGGCGTTGTGGGTCCATACGATACAGGCGCACTCATACCCCCTTTCAAGTTCCCCAGGCTCCCACGTATCACGCGCTTCGTTCGGTACAACGGCGTATCTCAGCGCCCAGCATGCCGTGCGGCTCCGGGCCCGGGCCCGGGCCGCATGGAACAGTTACGGCTGCAGTGATACCGCCCCGCCCCGCTCCGGCCGTAGCGGTCCGAGGACCAGCTGGTCCTTAAGCGAGCCGGCGCCGAGCACGAGCACCCGGGGAGTCGTTAAAAAAAAATATTCATTTTAATTCAAACATTTTTCTGTAATCTAACTACTAAACCTCTTTAGTAAACTGTAGTACAGTAGTACTAAACGGCCTCTTTTCATTGCAAATGTTCTAAACTGAATCGAATACTGTGCGTGAGAGTGTGAACTTCGTACACTTCTAGTTGTGCGAGTTCCCATCTCTTCAGTCTTCATCAAGTACAGGAATGAATTTTCCAAGGCAACTCTTGCGGGTCGGATAAAAGATCACAAATCTCTCGGTCTACTCTTGGGTCCCCCTGCGCTCCTGGTGTGTTGGTGACCTGCTGTTCGCCCTTCTGATCGGCCTCTTTCATTTCCCTCCTCTCCCGACACCGCGTCTTTAATTTCCTTCCTCTTCCGACACCCTGTGGGGGGTCAGGCCAACGCGTCTAATGACGCTGAGCCGTCCTCGGCATGTCGCTATTGTGTTGTCGCCTCCCGCTGCTGAGCGATGCTGAGCCCGGCTGAGCCGACCCCAGCTGATCACGTGCACTGCCTCTGCCTATGCCTCCGGGCCGCGGAAGGAAAAGCGTTGGCATTTTGCAAAACACAGCAAGGCGCCTGGCGGGGTAGGCCAGCCCGCCTGACTCGGATGCTTAACGGGGCTGTCTACCTCGCAGGCGCCCTGCTTAGCTTACAAGTGCGGGCCATATCATTGCCCCGCCCTGCACCCCGCCCTGCACCCCGCCCTGCGCCCCCGCCCTGCGCTCTCTGCGCGGCCCTTCCTCCCGGACAGGCATCGGCCCACTTCACAAGTCGGAAGACAAGACTCGCGGTGTAACCAGCGGTAACGAGTTGTGGGAGTTTGAGTGCCAGACGTGCTCTGCCTCAGGGCACTGCCCCACCCCGCCCCACCCTACCCCAACCCCAACCCACCTGCCTTGCAGCGTAGGATGCGCCGTGATGCCTTGCTTGTTCGCTCCAGTGCACTACATAGCCGTGTCATGGACTCCAACCCGAGAGGTCCTTCACTCAAAAATTCAGTGTACTAAAACATAATTACTTCAAAAATCAAAATAAAATCATTAAAAAAAAAAAAAAACAAGGAAACGTCAAGGAAAAGATAAGAAAAATAAAATCTAGGGAAAAAAATCAGAAAAAAATAATGAAAAATCACGAAACAGCAGAAAATTCAGAAAAATCTGTGTACGTTTGAATTTAAGGTGAAGGACCCCTGGCCCCAAACCGTCTGTCCTAGTTGGAGAATGTAGAAGGGCGCCACATGAAGGAATGGAGTGGATCAAGTAATTTACAGGGAATGCGCCGCCGGGGCTCTCGTGATGAGGTAGCCAGGCACGAGTGATTGGCCGAAAACGAAACCTGCCGCATCTCCCCGTGTGTTTCCTTTCTTTTTCTCCTCTCTATGATCCTGTGCAGGTGCAGGGCGGGCCCCGCTGCCCCGCCGCACGTGACCAGGCACTAGCCAGCCTACCCCCTCCCCCCCACCTCTCCTCTCGCACTAGACCACTTCCGGTCACTCGTCTGCCGTCGAGATTGCTTCCGTTTTCGCTTCAATCGGATTATCTCCCTTTCTTCTCGTCGTAACGAGAAGTCCCTGCGGCTAGTAGTTGGTACTCGCCACTATGTTGCTGATGTTGGCCTCCCTACTTATCGACTTAATGTGTAATACAGTCCGCACGTTATGTGGCCGAGTTTAACGACAGCTTCCCTGCACGTGTTACTTTTTTCCCCCATTTTTTTTTATATTCCAGCGCCTGCGTTTTCTCGAGTGTACCGAGTGCGATGCCCATGCCCATCTTTGACATGTGTGTAGCGGGTGTGCGACCACTTTGCCGCGGTGCGGCGGCGGGCCCGTTGCGTCAAGTGGAACGCTCGCACACTAATAAAGACTCACTCACACACACACACACACACACACACACACACACACACACACGCACGCACGCACGCACCTCCGCTGAATCAAACGTAACGGTGACCTGGGCGCGGGCGCCGCTGGGGCTGGTGTAGGCGCGTGCCGGCTGCGTCTCGATGCGGGAGCACGCGGCCACGCTGCTAGACGCGCACCGTGCGACACTTGTAAAGAGGATGTGGAGAGGGGGAAACAACTGAAATTTGTGTGCACCTCGTACTTAAGGAACATTCAGAAATATTCAGAAAAAAATCGAAAAATTCACAAAAATTCACACAAAAAAATCAGGAAAATTCATTAACACTAGCAAGAGACTTAGGTAAAATTTAAGTGAAAATTAACAAAAACTCTATAAAAATTCACAAACATTCACGAAGATATACGAAATCTGTACACCAAAATTCAGCCTTCTTCCCCCTCAGAGGAATGGAAATATCCTCCATTAAATGTTTCAAGATGTCCGAGATGGTGGTCTCCTCGTCTCCCTCTCACGCCGCCGGCGCGCCGCGGGCTCGGCTGCCAGGCCTGCCGGGGCACTCTTTATTTTTCTCACTCTGCGCCTCCATAATAACGCCTATAATTCACGCGCGGGATGAATTACCGCGCCCCGCCTAGAACCGTTAATCTTGGGTAAAACAGAAGGGTCCGCTTGTGCGGCTCACGCGTGGGCTCGCCGCGCTCCTCCTAGAGATCTTGCGGCCGTCTTTCTTTTTCGCCGTGTCGGGGCGGGGCGGGGCGGGGCGGGGCGGGGCGGGGCGGGGCGGGTATCAGCCGCTCACCATTCACAGTCCACTTTCATCTGGAAAGCCGCAAAAGCGAGTCTTTGAACCCGCCGCTGTGTCGCGCTCGCCACACGGCGACCTCGCGGAGCAGGGCGCGGGGCGGGGCGGGGCGGCCTGGCGAACTCAGCTGCCGTACTCGTCGAGTCTCTTCTTGTGGCTCTCGGCGGTGCAAGTCGTGGAACAGTTTAATTTATCCCTTGATTACAATGCTGCTGTCTCACTCTGGTGACATAACGGCTTCCTCTGTTCCTCGTTATGTTTCCTCACCCCTTTTGGTCTGGTATCACTGGCCGTGGCTGCGGCCCGCCGCGCCCCACCCCGCCCCACCCCGCCGCGCCCCGCTCCGCCCCGCCGTGTGGCTCAGCGCGTTTCGACACTGGCGCGGCGCGCGGCACGGAGCCTCCTTCGCGGCCACCGTCGGCCAGCGCTCTGATGAGCGTCCAGTCCCCCCTGACGGGGCGGGGTGAGGTGAGGCGGGGCGGCTGGACGGGGAATCCGCCCCGTGATGCAATGAGCTCCGCCCCGCCCCGCCTCGCCCCGCCGCGCTGCACCACCCGTGCCATTTGTGTACCGCCAATATTGTGATTACCCCACCCCACCCCACTACGGTGACCGTTGCTCGCTTAAGCTGCTGCTAGAGCGATCGAGTACGGGATGGACCCTCAAGCCGGAGTGAGCGAGCACAGGGCAGCCCAGAGCCCAGTTCTGTAACTTTAGCGGGCACCCCAGTGCTCATTCCAGTGTGCACTTTGCACTTAATTGAAAATATGCATGAGCATTGAATATTTGTACACACTAAGTACGCAAAAAAAGTAATAAGTGCATATTTTTGCTCTGAGTGCATCCTTCTCTTGACGCTAGACGTGCCCCACAACTGTCTTGAAGGCGCTGAGTTAGCGAGCCGAGCAGCTGATGTGAGGTGCATCTCTCCATGTCTTGTCTAGGGACGCTGGCCGGTGCGGCTGGAAGGCTGAGCGGTGAAAGCCCTATGGGGACTGAGCTCAGTGTCGCTGGGCTGCGGCCGCGGCTGCTCGCCACCGCCCATTAACCGCTCGCGTGGACTTGTCAGAATAGCGAGGGGGAAACAACTCTTGATTTTGGTGCACACACACGTTTTTTTGAATTTTTAAATTTTTTGGAATGACGAGGTGTACAAAAATTTCAGAGTTGTTTTCCCCTCGCAAAATTGTCGGCCGCGTCGAGGTTTTTTTTTTTTTTTTTTTTTTTTTTTTTGTTTTTTTGTTTTTTTTTAAAATATATTTGTTTTCGTATATTTTTTCTGTCTGTCTGCCACGTCGTGACTCTCAGTGCGTGTCGGCTGTGGAGTGAAACATTCAGATCGGAATTAGACCGCCTGTGTCCCGCTCTGCTCCGGGCCGGGCCTCTTGTATTTCTACTTTTCGAAACTTTTGGCGCGAATGGCCGCGCGGCCGGGATGTCGTTAATGATACTGTGCGGCGCGGAGGGCCGGTGCTGGGGGACCGGAGGGGAGGGTCGCCCGCGTGTTTCGCGTCCGCTGAAACCGGCTTGTGCGAATGTCGGAGGGGCCGTGTGGTACACGTTGCGACCACCTTGCCTGCCTACACGGGCATCTGTACAAAGCCTGTCGCTCGCAACGCGAGTGGACTGTAATTTCTAGAGTGTGATCTCGCGCACTTGCCGGTGACGGAATACTTTTTTTTATTAACACGTATTGTTGTTGGCGAGCGAATCCCCAATACACACCTGTCGACGGAGGGAACTGCTGCTATGAACTTAACTACTATTATTGTGACCCATTTTCCACACACCTACAAGTGTGGTAAAATATTCATACATCTGCACGTGGTCGACGTTTCGTATCCCCATGCATTTTGCAGAGTGCGTCCGGCCGGCCGGGCCCGAGTGCGTGGACCATTACCATTGCCACCTCGCAGTCGTTTTAAATACGGATAAGGTGTTGGTTTTGTCTGTCGTTGTCGATTCTCCTCCCTATCGAACTCGTGCGTGCGCGTGCGTGTGTGCGTGTGTGTGTGTACGTGTGTATAAGCTCGTGCGTGCGCATCGATAGCCTTGTAGCCGAGCACGGCGCGCCGCTGGCTGTGTCGCGTCCATACCAAGTGGCTCCTCCTTAAGCCCCCCCCCTCTCTCTCTCTCTCTCTCTCTCTCTCTCTCTCTCTCTCTCTCTCTCTCTCCCTCTCCCTCTCTCGGGCAGGTGTCTTTAACACGATATCAAACGCAAGGTCCTCCTCGTCCCCACTGTCGCAACCCCCTGTGTCGGCGTCGCGACGCCATGTGGTACGGAATGGGGTATTCCTTCTCCCCAGGGTCACCTGCTCAGGAGGGGGGCTCGAGGATGGGTCATATAGACCACTTTCGTCGGCACGGTACGGTATTGCGACGTTCACGACCATCTCGCCTCATGTCGTCGGTACAGTCGGAGGGCACTGACGTGGAATTTTTCACGGCCCACAAGATACTAAATGTGTCTCAATTATTCCAGGTTTTATCAGATTCTTATAGTCACCGAATTTTTTAAAGTTAATTTGTATGTATACTCCTCGCGTAAACTGCCATAAGCAGCGTGGATCGTTATTTTGTGTGTGTTAGTTGTGGTGGGGGAGCATTAGCATTTTTTCAGTAACAAACTGCTGCTTGTTCTTAAAATATTCCCAATTTTTTTTTTTTTTTTTTACTCTCTCTCTCTCTCTGCTTGCGGTATTATTAAATCGCCTTTGGACCTCGCTATATTCTCTCAGCCTGGCTGCTGTCGCGTCCTTATCGCCCCAGAGAAATGCCTGCCTCGCCCATCTCTGGCGCCGCCGCTCCGCGCTGCCTGATGTTAATAACGAGGATGCTAAAGAAGCAATGCTCCCCAAGTGGGTCGCCGGAGTCGTTTCTCTTCGGCGGCGTGGCGTGTGTGGCGCCCCCCGCCCCCCGCTCTCCCTCTCCTCCCATCCGCCGAACCTCGCCCGGATATTTGGCGTGAATGAAGGAGGAGGCGGAGGGCGGTGCGGGGTGCGGCGGTGCGGGGCGGGGTGGGGCGGATCCTCTTATATATCCGCCACGTTTGGCGCAAGGTACATCATCTGCCGGGTCCTGATGAAAGTGAAATTAAGAAGAAGAAAGCCCGTCCGCGCGGCGGCGTGGCCCGGGCCTGGTGGGCGCGCATCTGAGCCTGCAGGGACGGGGCGCGGGCGGGGCGGGGCGGGGTGCGGACCTGCGAGGCGGTACACCCGCGCTTCGACCCGAGGGCTTACTGTGAGGGAAACGTTGTCTTTTAAAACCCTACTGCACACGAGCTGCCCCCCGCAGGCCCGGGCCCGGCGCCAGCCTGAAGCTTTGGTCCCCGGGTTAGAGACAATGACATGTTATTGGAGTAGAAGAATCCCCAAAACGTAATCTGTATGCAGTGGGTCTGCCTGCCCTACCCGCTGCAACCGTAGTGATGCGCCGTGACCAGGGCCGTGACCCCCTGAGTTGGCAGCAGACTCGCAACGTTTTGTTGCTAGAGTGCGTTTTGGCACGGCCACGCAGTGAGTGCAATGATTAGGCAATAAATACCCGAACACGGCGGAGATATATGCGAGCGGGCTGCATTCACGCACCAGTGCTGAGGTGTTGCCTAGTAGACAGGCGCACATGGACCCCGACCTACTCCACTGTGTTCGTGCTACTTACACGGAGGGAAAAAATCGTTTACCTGAAATCAGATGTGAAAAAAATAGCACTGCGACTGAACTTTAAACAGTGATGTGATAAAATAAATTGCAGCCTATAGCTGGAAAATAAGCACGGTAGCTTAAAAATTAACTGCGACTGTACAGCTAAAAATTAGTGCACCTGCTATTTTTTTCTGAAAACTACACTGGAAACCCAAGTGTGTGAATGTCGCACACTTGTAGGTGTGCAAGCATTCATTCGTACACTTGGCCGCGTAAACGTGAGAATTTTCCTAGGATATTCACACGTCTGAGTGGCCAAGTGTACGAATGAATCCTCGCACACCTACAAGTGTGTAACATTCGCACACTTGGATTACCAGAGTAGTACACCTGCTAATTTTTCTGCTCAGACGTCATTTTTTTTTTTGCGTGTATTGCCTATACTTTTTTCGCAACTCTCAGGGTAGCAGTGGCCGTCTTCCCGTTTTATCAGTGCGGTGGGTGAGAGAGAGTATATATCTCGCCACTGATCTCTTGCTCGCTCGCTCACTCACCACCATTTGGGCTGTGAGCTGACAGGTGGCAGCACGGCGGGCGCCACTGGTCGGAAGTGGAGTGCACGCCTCTCTGCGGAAACTGCAGTGCGCAAGTTAGCCCTCTGCACCTCTGGTACTTCCACTCCTCTGCGCGCGCGCGCGCGCGTCGACTCTCTCTGAGAAGATGAACGCTTTGAAATCTATAATGAGAGTGAGCGAGAGCAGCAGCAGCAGGGCGCAGTCAGAGCTGCGGGAGTGAGTGAGTGAGTAGAGTAGCGTGGCGCGTCTCGTGGACTGAGTCGTCTCTCCATCGTTTGATTGAAAGATTTGCCGCGCCTTGGCTGTCGTCAATCAGGTTGTCGATGGAGTGATTCGATGCGGGGGTAACCGCAGCGCAGAGCAGTAGGCGCGCCGCGCGCCGCGACCCTGCCCTTGGCCGTGGCGGGGCGAGGCGCGGCGTGGCGCCCGCTGCCGGTGGTGGTGGTGGTGGGGGTCAAGCCCCAAATGAGCCGCTGCGCCACTGCTGCTTTCACTGAGCGCCCCGCCCCGCCCCGCCCCGCCCCGCCCCGCCCCGCCCCGCCCCGCCCCGCCCCGCCCCGCCCCGCCCCGCCCCGCCCCGCCCCGCCCCGCCCCGCCCCGCCCCGGTCCTATCGCTGCTGTGTGTAAATGCGTTTTCGCACGGTGGGAGGGCGTGACACTTTGCGCGTGGATTAAGCGCCTCGCGCTGCCGCCGCTGCACTCCGCCGCCACCCCGCGCGGTGCCACGCTGTACCACGCGTCCTGCATCCTGGGGAGACGAGGAGGCCGGACCACCAGAGGTGTGACTGCCTAGAATCTAACATTGGATTATTTTTATTCACTTCTTGATAAATTTAGTGTCAATGCCTGCGCGTTTATGGTTATTTAAAAATTTAGAACTCATTAAACATTATTTTTTGGGGTAAGTAGGTTCAAATTCGTAGATGATTTTAGTGTGAAATTTTGTAACAGAATTACATTTAATGTTTAAGTGGTTAGGTCTGAAGATTTGTACATAAATGCAGTGTAAAGTAAGCCATGGTCCTTACTGGCCAAACCGGCTTTAAAAAATAAAGGCTACTTCGAGGCTTAAAAAAATAAGAAGCAGTTTGCTTTACTTTGTCCTAGGATTTTTGAAAAAGTCGCAACCCGTTATCGCCAGCAGGTCTCCAATGATCGAAACCCGTTTTTTTGGCGACTACGAGACTTCGTCGAAATGACGTTGCCGGGCCTGCGCCGGGCGGTGTGCCTCAGTGCGACGACTGACGCGCGGCCAGCTGATCAAAGCCCTCTGCGGGTAGGGCTGCCGTATGATTCAGAAGATCGCCCTCGTACCTCCGTCCTTGTTGCACCTGAGGCGGTGCCATGGCAGAGCCCCACGAGTTCGACAAGGACGGATCGAGGCGCTAGAAGAGCGATCTTCGGAATCAGACGGGGCTGGGCGCGGCCCGCCCGCGGCGCGTGGCGCGTGATGCAAGCGCAGGTGCTGCGCAGTGATGTGCATGTTCATCCCCAGGATGCGCCTTCAGGAAGGAGTAGGTCGCCGCCGCCGGGCCGTGTGAATTCGCGTAACAACAGCGCGCGGTGGTGCAGGCAAAGCTGCAACCTGTTGCAACCACCGACAGTCAACAGCGTGCTTATACTGCTCCCTCTCCTCCCAGTTCGCATTCCTCTTGTCTTTTCCGCAGTCTTTCTCTTTTTTCTCCCGCTCATTTGTGTTTCTCGTGTCCCTTTTTGGGTGGTGGTGCTGGCGGGTGGACCCAACGCCCAGCCGGCCCGGGCCCGGCCGGAGACTTTGTCGTCTGCTTCTCTCGCTTATGCAATGCGTGCGGGAATGGGGACAACACTATATACCTCTCTGCGTACTTTTGGCGCTCGGCTCGGCCTGAGACAGTGAGAGAGAAAGGGTCGTTATGGAGTCGTAAACTGGAGCGCTTCGGAAATGGTAATGTTAATAACAATATTAATGCGAGATGGAACGCCCGCATTCGATTCGCCCTCTCTTGCTTCCGCGTGGCACACGGCGAACTGCAGTCCTACACAAAACCTGAAATGGTGTGTTTTACTTGTCCTTCTTGCACTGTATTTTGACTTATGTAATCTGTCCTCGAGAAATGGCCCCTTAAGTGCGGCCCCGTTTCTTTTTTGTGTTAAGTTTGATTCTGCGAATAATATGGGAGCTCATGGCGCCTGCGAGACCCAGGGTAGGCCACCCGGCAGTACTCGCATGCACGACGGGAAAGATATTGCCTACCGACAAGGCGCTCAGGGACCTTGTTCACGTTACCTCAGGGTGGCCACAAGTCAGGGAAGTCAGGGAACTTTTTCAATCATTTGCCAAATTACTCGCGCAACGCAGATTGTTAACTTTTTTTGATAGTTTTCTACCCCTTAAATTTTTGCGTTCATGTCAGGGAAACGTACAATTTTGTCAGGGAGTTTGACTATCCAGATTGTGTGCCGCCCTGATGTTAAACAATGCAGTTTCATTTATTACAGTGGGGCGTGCTTTCCGGATGACGCCTCGGAATAGTACGAGTTGAACTTGGATAAGTCAACACATAGAAAGTATTTAAAGGGCTGACGGTGCTCAGCAGAAGTCGCACCTGACTGGAGGCGTGCCGCCCCCTCACCGTGCGCGGTGTCCACTTCAGGCGGCCCGCCTGCCTGGCCTGCTGCGCGCTGTGCCTGTATGGCTCTGTGTTTGTCCAGAGCAAGCAGTCGCCCCCAAGACATTCCAGACCGAGGAGAGCGAGCGGAAACAACTCAGAATTTTGGTCTACAAATGGCGGAAATTTTTTCCGAATCCTTCTAAATTTTGCAGAGGTTTTGGTGAAAGTTTTAAAATAATTTTCTGCAACATGATCATTGAATTTTCGTGAATACTTGTTATGTTTCTGAGCTTTTCGAAATGTGTCCCAAAGTGTTCTAAATCTTATTATAATTTTTTCCAATTAAAAAAAACGAAATATAGGAAGTGTTTAAATTTTCCCGAGTTTGTTTTGTTTTCCCTTGCGCTGCCCTTGCCTGTCCTCTGCGGAGGTGAGACGAGCGGGGCAGGGCAGGCGGCTGCAGGGCGGCGCTTCCGACCGCAAAACTTGGGAAATGCGGCTAGAGAGTCGTGGTGGTGATTGCCTCCTCCTCGGTGTGCCGACGCCCCCGCCCCGCCTCGGCGCGGCGCGAGAGGTGGTGGATATCCCTCCGCTTGGGGACCTGAAGGAATCTCTCTGGCTGTCAAACAGGTTTGACTCACACTATTTCTCTTCTCTCTTCCTCAGATACCGATGGGGTGCGGGGTGAGCTGGGTGGACGAATGGCTGACGCGGAATTTTTTCCGCGTGGGGCTGTTCGTCGGCCGGCACCCCGGCTACTTCCTGATCGTGCCCGTGCTGCTGACGGCGCTGTGCATGACGGGCTACCAGCGCATGCGCTACGAGATGGACCCCGAGTACCTCTTCTGCCCGATCAACGGCGAGGCCAAGCATGAGCGCGCCGTCGTGGAGCAGTACTTCAAGACCAACTACAGCTCCCGCTTCAACGTGGGCAGGATCACCCGACCCGGTGAGTAGTGCGCGCATGGTACGCGCCGTCGTTGGCCCAAGGGGGAAGGGGGTGGAGAGGCGTGGAATCATTCATACAAAAGGTGTACGATGATTTATTTTTAATTTTGATGTTCTTTATTTTTATGAAATTTTTTGTTTTGCTTTTTATTTTGAGTGTTAAAGAAAAATTTCTGTCACCTTTTGAAAAATTTTGGTCTTTTTCATTTCTGATTATTTTTCCTATTTTATGTCGGTTTCTCGTTTATTTTTTTCGCGATCTTTCGGATTTTACCGTATCTTTCCTCTTGATTTTGATTTTTTTTTGATTTTTTTAAAAATGATTTTATCATTGAAATGATTTTTCGAAAAAGTTATCCTCCCCCGGTTGTCGGATTCAAGTCGCGAGCGCGGCGCGGTGCCCTCGTGCAGTGCCGTGCAGTTTTGCGACTCGGGTTGATGCGTGGGTTGATTTTTTCACAATATCTACCCACTCTCGCGTTGGTCCTCTAAGGGTACCGTAGACTGTCAGGCGAAGTTAATTTTCTAGTGATGTGTAGTCCCGGTGGTGCAGGTGTGCTTCGACGTGTCTGCAGTCTTACGACTTCTAGTTAGGAGGGGCCGGGGCCTTAACCGCTCTTTACCGCCCAGCCTACCCTGCAAGTCTACTCTAGTCGAACATAGCTAGAATTTGATGATTTCGATTTCTGAAATTATATTCTGTTTTTTGAAAGCAATATGGTGGTACACTCCGCTTAAAATGCCGCATATCCAACGAGCCTTCATATTATAGGGTTCTGATGCGATGCAGTGTTGAGTTCTCGTTCCCATCGTCGTACTTATTCGCCTTCCTTTCCGTCCGCCAGACCCCGCTAACATAATGTTCTGCGCATGACTTTGTGCTAATAAGGGGAAAAATTCGAAGGGGTTTAAAAGCGATACCTTACCCGCTCAAAGTATCTTGAAATTGCCGTACTTCATTTTTGAAGTTTAAACTGTACAGCACTCGGGTTTGCAGAGTGTGCCATGAGCGCCGTGGTATTTGCAGTGTGTAGTCGATTAGGCTTGTCGCTATCCTGCGCGTGGTGCTTGAGCAGCTGGCTGGGCTGGGCCGCCACGACCACGACAGTCAATAAACGTTGCCGCGCCTGCCGCCGGCTCCAGGGCTGTGATCAGACCGGCCGGCGTTTATAAGGCCCTTCTTTCACGAAGTGTGCCAGCCCGACCGCCTGCCTCTGCTTGCCGGCCTGCCATTCTATTGTCGTGCCAAAAACGCACTGCCTTTCCCACCATTCATAATCACTTTACGCGTTTCTCTGCCGCTTAGACAGGAGTAGTAGTAGTCACGGTGAAGCATTCCAGAAATATTGTATATTGCCTACTCGAGGTAATCGTCGATGTGGAGAAAGGGAGGGAAGGCATAGGCGCGGCTGAGGCTCTAATTCCACAATTCGCAATCTCTTTTTGATGCAGTCTCGTATTATTTATTGCTCAGAAAAATATTTGTCGTTTTGTGGTGAAACTTAACTTTAAAATATTTCCATATCATTATTAATTTTTTTAGTCATTTGAATATCATCTTGATTTCTTCGCGGACCTCACATGTAACACTGGTGAAACCAAGGCGTAACCTTTCGCCCTTCAACAAGCGTACTGAGATTACGCTTGAAAATAAAGCGTCATTTAGGTCTGTCTTCTCCAATTTGTCTCATCTAAATGAATGGAAAAATTTCTGTCATCTGCGTCGTATTTCAAGCGTAACCTTTTCAAGCGCGTAACAGGTACGCCTTATTCAATCGTAACTTTACGCCCTCGTTCTACCCGAGTGAAAATTCCCACGATATCGAATCGTAGATTTACAAAACTGTGCTTTTTGAAATCGTTATCAGTACGGGAAATGTCGTAAAAACTCCCCGCTTGTTCCTGCAGGTCGGTTCGGGCGGGTGATCGTGATCCCGCGCCACGGCGACGACATGCTGCGCCGCGAGATCTGGGAGGAGCTGCGCGTCCTGGACGACCTCATCCGCAACGCGACGGTGCACTGGGGCGGCGACGGCGGCGACTTCCAGTACGAGCAGGTGTGCGCGCGCTGGCAGGAGAGCTGCTTCGTCAACGACATCCTCAACCTGGACCACGTCATCGACGAGGTGGAGAACCGCTCGCTGCTGCTCACCTTCCCCATCATGTTCAACCCCGTGACGTGGGACGCGCACGCCTTCCCCGTCTACTTCGGCGGCTCGGTGGTGGACGACGAGGGCCTCATCCAGCGGGTGCCCTCCGTGCAGCTCGTGTACTTCGCCAAGGCGGACACCAAGGTCCAGGACGCCAAGTGAGTATACATGCTCCGCGCCGGCTTGACTCCTGTTCGATCGGTGCGCACCGAAAATAATACCCAAGCATGTGAATGTCGCACACTTGTAAGTGTGTGGATATCCATAATTTCTTCTCTAAATCCACTTTTTCCACGTTGGCGTGAATTTTCCCACAAAATTTATTTTTATCTTTGGATAGGTAAGAGTGCGAGTGGAGGATCATACACTTTCGCGTGTACGAATGGAAAGTCACACACCTGCAAGTGTGCAAAATTCCAACTCTTTGGTTTCTTGTTTGAGTAAGATGATGATGGCACCCCAAAAGATGCAAGCAGTCCTTTTTTACTTCTTTTTTTCTCTTTCGTGGACGAGGCAATTCGTCTCGCTCTGAGGCGCCCTCGCCCCGCGAGTCACCCTCTCAATCAGTAGCCCCGCGTCACGGTCAGCCTCAATGCGAGCGAGTCATTTACGCGACGATTTTGCGGCATCTGAATCAGACATTCCAGTGGGAATAAGACAAAATCACAAATGAAATCCTGCATGACACGGTGCGGCTGGCTGTTGGATTCCCCGCCCCACCCCGCCCCGCACGAGGCCCCGAGCGAGGCTAGGCTGACCCGACCATGGCCGGGCTGGTATTGACATTGAGTCGGCCGGCCGGTCCCGCGCGCTGGACAGGCCCGGCCCGGCCCGGCCGGACGGAAAGAAAGCAAAACCCCGCGGCGTCTCGTCTGGAAATGCAAATATGCGCTCTCCTCTCCTAGCGTGTCTCTTGTGAAGTAATAAGCGAGCAGTTTGTAATTGGTGAGATAATGTGAAATGGCGTACATTACCTCATTCGCGCGCAGCGCCGCGGGAATGTTGAGAATGGGGACGAGTGGTCGCGCTGCGGGGAGGGGACCGCGGCCGGCCGTTTGTCGCAGCGGTGGTGCCGCCCGCGCCGGACCAGGTGGTTATGATTCGCCGTCAGTTTTCTCATGAGAAAAGCAGGCGATAAGGAGCTGCAACAAGTGGAGTTAAGCAATGCGGTTTGCCCACTTGACGACTCAAATGCGTGTTGGCCTGCCTTTTATTGACAACTTTTCTGGAAACAATGTTCGATGAATAAGATACTATAAACGCAGGGGTATAAGATTATCGAAGGGGAAGAATAGTTATCTCATCCCTCTGCGATAATCTTATCATCCTGGTGATAATCTTATAACCCTAGAGATAATTTTGTCTTTCATGTTATAATAACCAAAGAACACTCACCTCCCCCCCCCCACGAAAAAAAAAAATAAAAAAAATAATAATCAAGGAGTTTATTAGCTACTCGGCTCATCTCGTCCCACCCCGTATGTTTCCCTTCACCTTGGCGACGGCATCTGCATTGGCCGCGCGAAGTAGAGCAAGGAGTGCATTGCTTGGCGGTGCGGCGCTACGCCGCGCCACGCCGCACGCCGGACTTAAGGAAAACAAGTATAGTTGCGAAGATTTTTTTTCTCTCTTTGCTTTTCTATCGGCTGCTACTGCTATACTTCTTGTTACGCCGGCCACGACGGTATAATAATGACGACTAAGGTCATAACATAACTAACGTAACATTTTACGGTGCTCACACTTTGTAAAGCGCGTACACACACTCTCTCGCTGGCTCATTCATGGGGTGCCGTGCCGTGAGGGGCAGCCTGTGTGATGGTCGCCTGGACACGCAGCATCCACCCCAGCCAGAGTATGGTGCTCACCCCACCCCACCCCACCCCACCCCGCCACCCCACCCCACCCCACCCCACCCCACCCCACCCCACCCCACCCCACCTCACCGCGACCTCACTCTCTATCACCGCGACTTTGCATGGAAATGAAGTGGTGCTGGTCTGCCCCGCCCCGCCCCGCCTCGGGAGGGTCGCGGCCAAGGCTGGCATGACATGGAACCGTCTCAGAAGTGTCGTTTGGCATCGAAGGGAAGGAAAAATAACCAATCCGGTTGCCGTCGAGGGGGTCAACGACTCCACTAAAGTCTGTGTTCACCGAGACTCACTTCACAACTCTTGAATTATTTTTTTTGTGTGTTCTTTGCGTGTTTTGCGAGCTGGCTGCCCCTTGCAACAATTCTATTAAATCAGCAAATATGCAAAAGCTATTTCGGGCCGGAAAAAAATTCAGTTTAGAAATTGATGTTAACTTTTGCTCGAAAATGAAATGTTGACCTCGCTGGAATCCTGTTGTGACGTGTGTCTTGACTTGTCCGCAGGGGCGCGGCCTGGGAGGAGCGCTTCTTGGAGGTGGTGGGCGAGGCGGACGCCAACCTGTTCCAGCACATCTCGGTGGCGCGCTTCGCCAGCCGCACGCTGGACGTGGAGCTGGAGCGCAACACCAGGTCCATCGTGCCCTTCTTCTCCTCCACCTTCGCCATCATGGCCATCTTCTCGGTCATCACGTGCATGATGACGGACTGGGTGCGCTCCAAGCCGTGGCTCGGCCTGCTCGGCAACGTGTCCGCCGGCATGGCCACCCTGGCCGCCTTCGGGCTCGCCATGTACCTGGACTTCGAGTTCATCGGCATCAACCTCGCCGCGCCCTTCCTTATGATCGGTGAGAATTTACTTTATTTTTAATTCGAGTTCATTTTATTTTCCACTCGTCGCCTACTCTTTGCCCTTCACGTTTTTTAGCCGCGTTTGTCAGTAATACTGCTGCTCTTTACTGCCAGAAACTCTTTTTTCGCTAGTAGGTTTTAACGCTCCAAACAGTTTCTTCTCATACCCTTTGCTACGTTTAAAAGGAGTCCGAATAACCAAGTTATCATAAATACAGCGGCATATAAAACGTGAAGAATTGCGAAGATAAAAACTCTGCTACACGTCTGAGAGTGCATAGCCGTATCGACTTCTTCTAGTGTTCTGCGGATGAGCATTTGCTCACCTACGCGCGTTGTGTGTTGAAAAAAAAAATTTCTCTCACCTTGCGAGTGAGCGACGACATAACTTTTCGACTTGGCTGTACGGTGTGTAGTAATTTTTTTTTTCCTCCGTTTGACGGAAGGCATTGGCATTGACGACACGTTCGTGATGCTGGCCGCGTGGCGGCGCACGCCCGTGACCATGTCGGTGCCGGAGCGCATGGCTCACACGCTCTCGGACGCGGCCGTCTCCATCACCATCACGTCCGTCACCGACATCGTCTCCTTCTTCATCGGCATCATCTCCCCCTTCCAGTCCGTGCGCATCTTCTGCATCTACTCTGGTGAGTTGAGTGAGTTCGAGGGGGAAACAACTCTGAAATTTTTTGTGCCCCTTGTTAAAAAAAAAATTCCGAAGAATTCAGAGAAATTCCCCAAAATTTGGAAAAAATCTGAAAAAAATGTGGATGGAAAATCTGAAAAATTCATGAAAATTTATAAGAATTTACACACAAAAATCATAATTCAAGCAAAAATTCACTCATTTGAACACCAAAATTCTGAGTTGTTTCCCGCTCGGTTAAGTTCCCTTTGTTTCTCTCTATCTTCGTATCTCTTTCGGAATGGGCCTCGGATTCCCAAGGTGCCTTTCTGTATCGACGCGACGGTACGGTGCGTGAGGAGGCCGTGCGTGCTCACGCCGCGGCCTTGCGCCGGACACGCCTTTTCGGTTATTATCATTTCCCTCTTAGAGGAGGAGCATGAGGCGAGTGGTATGTAACGGTGTTGATTTAGGAAGCCACGCCTCCTCACCTCCAGACTTTTAGGCGCTTCACACGCGCTCGCGCTCAGGAGCGTCCTCTTCCTAACGGAAGGAGATTATATTCTAACAACTGTCATTTTGAATTTTTTCTCATCTATGGTTTTGATTGTCCCCAGGTTTGGCGGTGCTGTTTACGTTTGCGTGGCACCTGACCTTCTTCTCGGCCTGCATGTCGCTGTCTGGCTACCGGGAGCAGTACAACAGGCACGCCGTCACGGGCTGCAAGGTGGTGCCCAAGTCCCTCGCCAGTGAGTATCGTTTGTTTGGAACTAGAGATCGGGCTGGCTCGTCCCTGCGGGAGCGACGAGAGACTGCCAATCGAGGGGGAAACAACTCTGAAATTTTTGTACACCTCGTAATTTTTCAAAAAAAATAAAATCAAAATTCACAAAAAATGAGGTAAAATTAAAGTAAAAATTCATAAATTCACGAAAATCTGAAAAATTTACAAATTGTGTTAACTAGAAGTTTAGAGTCGTTTTCCCCTCGCCTCGCTCCCAGTCCAGCCGCCTCCGCTTTGTGCTACGGAAAGGAGGACGACAGAGCCATTGGGACTGCGTCCCATTCATCCGTATATTTTATTCCGGGTCCGTTTCGTCATATGGGGATCGTATTGCTGTCGTGTGTCGTCTCCTGTGCCGCTCCAGTGGTCGCGGCGCGCGGCCGGCGCAGCCATACGCACGCGGGTGGGTGGGTGGGCTTGATGGCATGGTATGGGATGCAATGGATGCAACAGCCGATAGAGTCGAACGCGTTTGTGTACATCCCTTCAATGTTACGTCAGGATGCTTGGCATCGCGGCTCGGCTCGGCTCGGCCTGGTCCCTGCCTCTCCTAGCCGGTGCACCGGTCGCCCTCGGCGTGGCTCGACTCGTCTTGGTCGGTCAAGGACAGCGTGAGGGCGGGGCGGGGCGGGGCCGAGTCCAGTCGCCATCCTGACGACGGGGGACTGGGCGGGACAGCAGCGCGGCAGGACAGGACAGCGAGGTCCACTTCCTGATCTGGAAGTAGGAGTGGCCTGTCCTGTTCGGCTCGGCTCGAGGCTCGCCCCGCGCGCGCTGCTTTTGGGATCGAAACACGTGCTCTCCAACTCGTCGTGGTTGTGTCTTATAAGACAACTATTTAAAAAAAAGTTTCAATTAGAGGATACGTTACTACATGAGGCGTCTCATGGTTACTATCAGCATTTAGATCTGTAGTAAATGTTCAAATTCATTTTAAAACGTCGTCGGTTCAAGTTTTCCAGCGCGCGGAAAAAAGTTAAATTTGATGAATTGGGTGCGGCAAAGTAGGGCGCCAAGAGTGCATGTGACTAAAGTTACTGCGCTTAAAGTTGGGCTCTTCGTGTCACCTGTTGAAATGTTAAAAGTAAAAGCTATCATAGTCAAAGGAAATTTTCGTGAAAAGATTATTTAGCTCGGAGCTAGAAGTAGGAAACACAACAACGTTTGAGGCAACACGCATCAAGCTAAGGTCATCTGCTTCCCCATTCATATTAGCGTTAACGGTTTGTTTTTCTCTATAATGGATTTTTTTTTCAAGTAGGAAATGTTGATCAGCGCGTGCGTGGGTCTGATTGGAATGGGCGGACTAGTTTTTGTTTTCGTCTCGTCAGTTTCTGGGAGGTGCTCCGCCGCGCTGAGCCGCGCCGGCTCCAGGTGAAGGACCAGACCCCCCTCGCTGTGCTCGTGCCTTGCCAGGCACAGGAGGACTTTGCTACGGTCTGTTTACGCCCGCGGGCCGGCGGGGTGGCGCTCACTTGTTGCCTGTGTGGCCGCTGCTACACTCTCCTAGAACATGTTTGTCCCTTCCTCTTCATCCCTCCTGCTCCCTGCTGCCGGACCGCGCGGCGCGGACCTCTTACATGAGCGCTCCGCCTGTCTGCATGTCGTAACTCATTTACCCGCCTCATAGCAGCCGGTGGGTGAGCTCTCCCGCGCTCCCCGAGCCGAGAGTCGAGATCAGTGTCGTCAGGAAAGTGGGCAATAAGTGGACAGAAAGCCTGTGGAGCGGAGTGGGCTGCATCTGATCCTGGCTATTGGGCTACACCGAGGGGGGAACAACTCTGAATTTTGGTGCACAAATTAAGAGAATTCTTGTGGATTTTTGGTTGAGTTTTTCCAACATTTTTGTGAATTTTAGAGTTCTAGTGATTTTTCCCCATTTTTTCATGAATTTTTCTGAAATACTCTAGATTCTCTTTTGAGATCTTCTGAGTTTTCCTGATTAGTTATTTTTTCTTTGAAATTTTTGTACACCTCGTACTTCAGAAAAATGCAGAGTTGTTTCCCCCATGGCCCACCTGCGTGCTGGGCTGCTGCTTAGCAGGCGGGCAAACGATGCGTACTTTTTACGACACTGTGTTTGGGCGACTTTTTGCCTGCTTTTCTGGCAAAACGGTTCTGCGGACGCCACGCGTACTCCGTTCTCTCGCGGCCCGCTCTGAGTTCGCGCCGTCCGGGCTGCGTCCGGGTCAAAGTTTTAGCGACCAGACCCGCGGGAAGAATGTTCCTCGCGGGACAGCAACAACTAACAGCCTCTCCTCAGGCATTTATCTCTGCAACGCTCTGGGACGCCTTGAAGGAAGAGCCCCGCCCTCTCACCCCCGTCATACAAAAATAATGATGTAATTTGACCTGTGAACAAATTGGTGGTTGGGCCTTGCGGACCGGCCGGGCCGCTCGGCGGATTAAGAGATCACCGCGGGTTTGGCGTGGAGGAGCGTGGCGCGTGGCGGGGCGGGGCGTGGCGGGGCGGTACAGGCCGTGGTGAGCCCATCACTCCCGTGAGTTGGGTCTGCGCGGCGCGGTGCTTTGAGCCGGATTTATATCAGCGGGCTGGGCTGCGTAGCCTGTGTTGCACGGCGCCTCGCCTTATCGCCACGGCACGGCCGTGAGGCGAGAGAGGCAACGCAATGCGGAGGCAATAGGCACAAGGCGCATCAGCTAGGGGCGGGTGTGGTCAGTCAGGTCCAGTTCTCGTGACCACGCCTAATGTGCCTCTGGGCGTGGCGCGGCGTGGCGCGGCGTGGCGCGGCGTGGCGCGGCGTGGCGCGGCGTGGCGCGGCGTGGCGCAGCGTGGCGCGAGACTGCGAAAGTGAGCAGGCTGCGAGCGGAGCGGAGCAGAGGAAGTTGTTATGCGCAGATTGGGCCGGTGATCTGCGCGGGTCGTCCCGCCCCGCCCCGCCCCGCCCCGCCCCGCCCCGCCCCGCCCCGCCCCGCCCCGCCCCGCCCCGCCCCGCCGCGCCTGTCAGCAGGAGAACCCCTCTGCTCTGCCCTGCCGCGCCGACACGGTCAGGGAACCTCAGCCGCCCCCGCCCCCGCCCCGCCCCGAGGCCGTTGAGGTCCTTGTTGGGGACGTGCTTCTTCTGCTCGCGCTCCTGGGCTGTATCAAGTTAGCGCAATGCTGACGATGGGGGCGATGGCATCAGGATCAACAAGAGACTGTGGGCTGCTACGAGGGGGAGGTCACTTCGAAAAATAACTGTACGGCCCCAAAACACTCACTTAGAAAATTTTAAAAAATAGAAATAAAATCAAGAAAAAAATCCGAAAATTGAGAAAAAAATTAACAGTAAACCGAAAAGAAAATAAAAAAAATCGCATAGAAAAATCAGGATTTAGGTAAGGGGCCACACTGATAAAAAAAAATAATCGGATCCGCCGACAGAACCATAAGGCTACTTCGTGCCTAAAAAATCAGAAATAGTAGTTAAAGATCAAAATTTATCGGAAAGTGACAGAAATATTGTTTGAAAAATCAATGAATGGCTGACCTACCTTACCTGCCTGATGTGTGTACTAGACTGCCCCTCACTTCGTCCGTCCGTCTGTCTGTCCCACAGAGAAGAAGAACATGTTGTACCGCGCGTTCTGCGCCGGCGGCCACAACCCGGAGGACCCCAACAACCCCATCGACAACCGCGAGCACGCCGGCATGGGCTTCTTCCGGGACACGCTGGCCGTGTGGCTGAACCGCTGGCCCGTCAAGCTGCTGGTGCTGGTGGTGTTCGGCGTGTACCTGGGCGGCGCCTGCTACGGCCTCACCACCATGAAGGAGGGCCTGCAGCGCCGCAAGCTGTCGCACGCCACCTCCTACTCCATCGAGTTCTACGACCGCGAGGACATCTACTTCCGGGAGTTCCCCTTCCGCATCCAGGTGAGCTGAGCAGCTGATCGACAGTGATGGATTGATTTTTTGTTGATGGATCATTTTCGACCTTGGGTTATCGCTATTTAGTGGGATCTGAATAAGTGCTTCAAAGTTCCCGCTCTTGATTGGTGTTCCAGGTGGTCATCTCCGGCGAGTACAACTACTCTGACCCCGTGATCCAGGCGCAGGTGGAGAACCTGACGCAGACGCTGGAGAACTCGACGTACATCTCGTCACCGCTATATACCGAGTCGTGGCTCCGCTCTTTCGTCGGCTACGTGTCCCGCAACCAGGATTACTTGAACGCTACCATTGACGACGAAGATTCATTCATTACGTCCCTCAAGGAGGTGAGCACATACTCCTCAGATTTTGACGAAGTTTCCTTAAAAAATTAGGGATTTTTTCTTATTTTTGAGATGTCTTAATCAAAATCTGAGGATTTTTCCTTAAAGTGAAGGGGTGCCTCAAAGTTTTCCCCTTTTTCTCAGAAAATCAGACATTGATTTTGAAGGCTTTCGTGTTTGCAACGACGCTAACACTGTTTTGACCATCTAAACTGTTATTTTGTTTTAGCTCTGGCTGTTCCCGGCGAACCCTTTCTCCCTGGACGTCAAGTTCAACCAGGCGGGCGACCGCATCATCGCGTCGCGCTTCCTCATCCAGGCCGTCAACGTGACTGACACGAACCAGGAGAAGGACATGGTGATCGCGCTCCGCAAGATCTGCCACGAGTCCCCGCTCAACGCCACCGTCTTCCACCCGTACTTCGTGTTCTTTGATCAGGTTAGCGGGCGCCGTTCAGTCTGGTCTGGTCTGGGGTGCGGGACAGGCGATGGGGAACAACTCTGAATTTTGGTGTACTAATGTTGTGAATGTTTCTTAATTTTTGTAGGATTTTTTTACAACTTTTGCTTGAATGTATTTTGTGAATATTCCTGTACTTTTCTTAATTTTTCTGAACTTTTCTGAAACGTTTCTGAACTTTTCTGATTTTTTTTTTAATTTTGCTGAATTACGAGATGTGCAAAAATTTCCGAGTTGTTTCCCCGTCGGACACATTAGTGGCAGAGGCAGACGTGTTTCACTTACGGCGGCCGGTTTACCATGACAAAGCTGACTGTAACCCTCTCTTTCTGTCTTGTTGCAGTTCATGCTGGTCCGGCCCACCACGATCCAGTGCATGATCATCGGTGCCCTCATCATGATGATCATCTCCTTCATCTTTATCCCCAACGTGCTCTGCAGCCTGTGGGTCGCCTTCTCCATCATCTCCATCGAGATCGGCGTGGCGGGCTACATGTGCCTGTGGGACATCCACCTGGACTCCATCTCGATGATCAACCTCATCATGTGCATCGGCTTCTCGGTCGACTTCACGGCGCACATCTGCTACGCGTACATGTCCTCCAAGGCCCCCACCAGCGAGGAGCGCGTCCGCGAGTGCCTGCACTCGCTGGGGCTGCCCATCTTCCAGGGCGCCGCCTCCACCATCCTGGGCATCATCGCGCTCGTCCTCGCCGACAGCTACATCTTCCTCGTCTTCTTCAAGATGGTCTTCATGGTCATCTTCTTCGGCGCGATGCACGGCCTGTTCCTGCTGCCGGTGCTGCTCTCCATCTTCGGCCCGGGCTCCTGCACCAAGCTGTGAGTGTACGACCTGAGCGACACGAGAGGAGGGGTCCCCAACGTACTCCTTGTACGCGAAAAAAAAAGTAATCGTGAACTACTCGCGAATACTCGCGAAAAAAGCAAGAAATAGTCGCATGATACTCGCGAAACTCTTAATCTTACACCCTCTTGGAGAGTGGGGGACCCGCGGGAACCCCTCCGCCCTGCTCCTGCTGCCCAGAGCACGATGAAGTGGAGCGGGATGCATCGCTGCTCCTGCCTACATGATGACGTGAACGCACTTGCGCCAAGGTGTTGCCTTGCAGGCAGGCCCAGAGTCCGCGTTGCTACGCTGTTTTGCCTTTTCCTTTTTCTTCCATCGGTGCCGACGTCTTTTTGTGCCGAGGGGGAAGCAACTTTGAATTTTGGTGTATACAGTTTGTGAATTTTCACTTGAACTTCACCTAAATTTTTCTAAATTTTTCTTAATTTTTCTGAGATTTTTCTGAATTACGAGGTGTACAAAAATTCCAGAGCTGCTTCCTCCTCGTCCTGTGCTTACCCTCCTTATCCCGAATGCGGGTAAAACTGAGCCTGACTCGTTTGCAGGTCCGACCGGGAGGAGAAGGAGATGAAGTCGCCCGTGGAGAAGACGTTCCCGCACCCGTACTGCATCCCGCACCCGTCGCTGCACATGACGCAGCTGACGGTGCCGCCGGCGGGCGCGCACAAGGGCAGCGGGCACGCGCCGGCCTTCGGCATCCCGCTGCCGGGGCTGCCCAGCCTGCCCTCGCACCTGGTCATGCTGGACAAGGACATGGGGCTGGGCACCTCGGGCGAGGACTCGAGCGAGGCGAGCTCGTCCAAGTCGCAGCGCCGCCGCGCCGCGGCCGCCGAGGAGGACGAGCGCCAGCGGAGAAAGTGAGTGGAGTGGACTGTGCATCTAGAGGGGAACAGCACGAAGGCAGTATAACAAGTAAAGAAATTTACACTTCATAATTCAAACTTCGAAGATGAAGAAGGTAGGACGGGGGCACCAGAACTTCGTATGTTTCGTTGAAATCTTTTGAAATTTGTTGTAAGGCTGGTGTTCCCAGATTAGTGAGAATTTGGGTGACTAAGAGCCCCCTTCACTCTAAACTTTCTACAAAGAAATTTTTAGAATTCAAGGAATTCTGTGCAACTGTAATATAAAATAAATTTTCTTGTATTTCAAAAAGCTAGTCTTTGTACTACAAGGAATTTTCTGTGTATTACAATGATTTTTCTTTGTATTTCAAAGAAAATTTTGCTTTGTATTGGCTTTGTATTACGGTTGCACAGAATTCTTTGTAATACAAGGAATTTTCTTTGTAAGAAGTTAAGAGTGTTCCTACCCTGATCTGTGAAGTGTGAATTGTAAAATTCTGTAACTTGATACAGCCGGATTGGTTTTTCTACAAATGAAAAATTTTCTGAATGTTGTGTCGTACAAAAACTTTTGAGGTGCTTTGGTGTGCTGTTGACTTAAAATTGGAAGAAGGCCCTCTCTTTTTTAGGTTGGCCGTTACTTTACTGTTAAAGTCGAAACTGGGTCTACCTCAGAATTCGTAACGCAGCATCCATTTGAATGGCACTCCCTCCCCGTCCTTATCTAGAGCAACCCTGACTCCCCGCCTGACTTTACATATACAGCAGCCGCTGTCTTATATTCGGCGCCTGTTTGAATCAGAGCAAGCGCTGCGCGCGCGCGCGCGCGTGTGTGTGTGTGTATCTAACCCGTTGGCGCTCCTCCCCAGGTACGTGGAGGGCTGGCGGAAGACGTCAGCGGTGCCCATGGCGCCGCAGCCGACCCCCATGCGCCACTACCAGCCGCGGCACATGGACGTGTACAACAACAGCGGCTACCTGAGCGACGAGGACCACTCGCGGCAGGCGCGCGCCCGCCGGGACTCCCGGGACTCGCGTGGCTACCGGGGGTCGCCGTCGTCGCACCCCTCCGGGGCCGGCGGCCAGCAGTACCCGCACCACCGGGGACCCCACCAGGGTCCCCACCAGGGTCCCCACCAGGGTCAGCACCCGCAGGGCCGGCAGCCCCCGCCGGCTCAGTTCTCGCCCGGGGCGCCGACCAACTTTCGCTACGTCGGCGAAATGAAGTTCCCGTGACGTGACCTCGTTTCGTGACAACGGCGCGAGGTGCAGGCCCGTGTGTCTCCGGGCGACTGATACTTACCCGGGTCCGGCCCGGAACTGGAGCCCGCCGGCGGAGGTTTCCATGTGTCCACCTCCGCAAGGCGGGATGGCTGTGAAGTCAACTCTCATATATTGCGCTTGGGATGTGGTGGTGCTGCCGACGATACACATCGTCTCACCGGAGGGAGGATCTAGTTTACGTCGCGCCTACGGATCACCTGAATGCGCTTAAAGGCCGAGAAGGTGCCAAAGCACAAGCTCAGCCTTCCATCTTTTAAAAGACTTTAATGACTTATCCATGCAGGGATGGGTCTCTCGCAATATTCTGCAAGTGAGCAGAAGGCCCATACACGGTTTTTGTAACTAATGTGAAATGATGTGTTCATCTGTAGGCGTACCGATTTTCACTTTTTCATACTTTTGAAGTATAAATATAGGTATGTTTTTTTTTTTTTTTTTTTTTTTTTTTAAATCTTAAAACACACAGAAAAATTCTTCTTATAATATTTTGGGCCTGATTTAAATAGCAAAACTTTCCAATAGTCTGTTTTTAGAGTAAGACAATACTAGTTAATTAGAGAGAAATTTTACTATGGACAGTGCCATTTGATGGATTGTAGGTAGATTCAATTAAATTAATTGGTTTGGTACAAAATTTTATGGGATTACTTGTTCTATGTTTGAGGGGTATAGTCTGAATTTTTTAATATATTGTTGACCCAGCACCATTTTTCATCTTTCCTCTGCCAGTGATTTCTTAATTTATTTTCATGAGAGGGTCGTTCATGTGTTAAGATTTAACATTCAATTGTTTCTAGTTTTTTAATTGCTGTATCTCCTAGTTTGTTTGCTATAGGAGGTACTTCACCTCTTTAATCAGGGGTATCATTTCCATTCATTATTTGCCCCTTGAACTAAGTCATAGTCTTGGTCATAGTGTCCAATATCATCACAATGAAACTGTGTTAACAATTTTGTTACCATATAGTATTTGATTCAGTTAGGATATTGGCACTGCCGTTTCTTTGCCTTTATTGTCCCTGTAATATAGTGTATGTACTATCCGACCAACTATTTTATTGAGACTGCAGCTACTGTTCCCCAGTTTGTTAATGTATTGCTTGACTCCATTTGTTAATGGCAAGTTTATTCTGTGTAATGCTCAATGAACACCTCTAGGAATGTTGGGGCTTGTCCATTTGTAGTTGTAAATGGGTGTCAGAACCAATGATTGCATTCTTGATCTACATGTGATATAGACTTGTGCTGCTCTTTAGGATGTTGCAATTTTTTTGTCTCAATATAAATAAGTTTTTATCAATTTTGTTATGTACTGTCCCACTTCTTGGGATGTAAAGTCAAATGCTCAAATTGTTAATAAGGCCACTGTCTGAGTTGGTGAATGAATTGTAATTATGAATGTAGTAAAGTATTAGAGTATGAAATGAGGAAAAGAAAGTATTTAAACCATGTTTTATGAATGCATGAAGAATGTAGATGTTATGTGTACAACTGTAAATATAGTGTAATAAAATTAATTATTATTTTAAAGAAGTCAACTTTCGACATTTTATTAGTGCTGAAAAGATAAACAGCAGGCAGGACTTCTGATACAATTTTGGGAGGTTTGTCGGTATGCACCCGCATGGTATATTGGTCACCTAAAATCCCACGTAATGTGCCAGTTGGCCAAGCACTTAACGAGCGCCCTAAATGACATTGGTCTATCTCCACCTTGGATTCGAATCTAGAACTGAAGTAATAACTCTTCTCGCTGTGAGGGACAGTATGGATCTGGAATTTGCAATCCCAAAATTTGACTTTCACTTTTTGTTAGGAGCCGTTTCTGACTGTTGATGTGAAAAATTTTAGTTCCTTCCTTCAGCATCTGTAGCCTAGAGGTGTATTCTCATATACAGGATCCCATACATGCAAATATTTCAAATGTTCAGTTTAAGAGAAAGATATCTACAATACACTTCGAAACAATGTTTCTTATTCTCTTTTTTAGTATGACAGTCGTACAACAACGTTTATCAGTGAAGCAGGTTACTTATAATTTAGGGGATTTAGCAAATTTGGCAAAAAAATCTGACCAGCCTATCTCTGAAGAAATGGCACTTAATTGTTATCAGAGAGAATATACAAACACTTACATGTAGAGATAGTAGAAACACATTTTGAAATTTTACACCCACCTGCCTTCCTCAACCTGAGAATTCTGAATGAAAAGCAAAAGCAAGCTAAACAACTGAGAGAAAATGGGAAGAATGTTCACACGTCAGCGCCTAAGAGGCACGCCTCCCAACGTACATCTGTATACGGACTCTGCTCGTACGGGGTATAGACAGACGGGCGCCAGGCTATGCGGGCTCTGCGGACTTCGAGTGCGGGGTAGCGACCCATTACGTTCATCACCGACAACTGACAATCAGCAATGCAGTAAAACAGAATCCGTTTACGAGTTGATTTTTTTAAGTGATAGAAATTTGTTAGCATCTTTTGATGCAAATGGAAAAGTTGTATCAGGAAGAAGAAAAGGACAATAGTGCAATGGCGCAGCTTAGCACAGTTTCACAACAAAGCGACATAACCTGAAAATGATCGTCTCCCACCCCAAATAGTGGTTTTTGGATCGTTTTCGTAAACTTTCCACTAAAAAGTTAGCACCCATTGCAGCAGGTACATATAAATTTGAAAGATTTAAGTTAAAAAAAAATGCTCTTTTATGATGAAGCTTTCTGCTCTACAAAGCAACTCCTCATGATTACTTTCGTAGTAGAAACAAAAGGCAAGTGGAGAGCGTCTGAGCCGAGCCGAGCGGACCGTGTTGCTTGTAACCATCTCGTGGAAAAAATTCGATCAAGGAGAAGCGAAACCTCTCTTTTCTGGACAAATAGTAAGTACTGCCTCCATCGATGATAACTTTATAACTCAATCATAACCGGACAACTCACTAGTGTGGAGCGAAGTGAAAACCAAAACAAAGAACCAAAACCGACCGACCATAACCTACTGATGTAACTAGTTTAAATCTAGGTTTATATTCAATTCTGGCATAGCTCTGTTAAAGAAATAGTGTGTATTAGGGCTCAACATTCATTCGGATCATCTTAAATAATGTTTTACGCCCGAAAATGTGAATTATTTGGAAAGGAAAGCCCTTTCTGCTTTGTTATGGTTCCCACTACGCTCCGCCAATCGGAGCAAGGTCCTCATGAACACCTTAGCCCGGAGGAGGAAAAAGAGGAAGAAAATGGCGGGCGGGTGGCGGATCGCTAATCAGGTCCAATTAAAAAAAAAATATTATTATAAAATTTTTCAATCTGTCCCACATAGTTCTAGTCCCACGGGTTATAGTATGAGATTATCCCCAGGAACTAGGGCAGACTCGACATATTTACGGATTTCCCTCACAGTGAGAGGTTATTTAAATTTTAATGTGGGCGGCTGGTGGACAGAAACGGTCGCAACTTGCAACAGCTGATCAGATCAGCTGATCAGTGCAGTTCCGGCTCCGGTGAGGTGCCGCCGTTGCCCGCGTCCTGCGTCCTGCGTCCGTCCGCCCGTGCGCGCGTTTTCATGCGAAGTTATCTATCGCGATAGCAATATTGGTACTTGACTTTGAGTAGTATCACGGTATGAACGGTAGTGAACATCATTTTCCGTGATTGAACAGTGGACGCCGCGTCACCAGCGTAGGGGGACTGAGCTGTGAGACCCGCTGAGATAGCGAGACAGGGCGAGAGGACAAAAGCAAGATGGCGGCGTTCAACAACCCCTTCGCCCCCGCTGCAGTGCCAGGTGCAGGTGGTGCAGGTGCAGGTGCAGTGCTGCGATGCGGCGGGGCGCGGCGAGCTCCGGCCGCCACCGTTCGGTAAGTGACCTGACCATCCAACCCTCCCTGACCACGTACGAGGATTATTATCAGTCATTATTATGGTGATTATCAATGATTATGAGTTAATCTTTAATATATTTACTGATTATTGGCCAATTATCACGCAACTTTTGGTCATATTTAATAATATTTCTCCATATTTGTCAAAATTTGTCAATATTTGGAAATTTTACATGATTATGTGATTATCAATAATCATCCAGAGGGGTGTACGAGGATTATGGAAGTGGTAAACCCTTGGACCACGGCGCCGTTGCGCGCGCCTCTGGTCCGGAGAGTAATACGACGAGCTTGTCCTGCTTGAGTGCCGAGGTGCCTGCTGTGCGCTCCGTTGCGGCTGGTTGCGGCCCGCGCCCGCCCCGGCCCGCGCGTCTCCAGGACGAAGTTTCATCCGGTGTGATTATTGGGTGTTAACTAATGCGCGGGCTGATTCGAGGCCGCATGGCCAGTGGCGGTGAAATCTATGCCTGTTTCTGGAGCGGGGGTGGAGGGAGGAATACCCCCGGGACCCTATCTTCCCTGCAGGCGGATTCGCAGGGTATCTTTCAGTATTGTCTTCTCTCTCGCTCCCTATGGACCTACCCCGTGTGTGCAATAAGGACAGAGAGACGAAGACAGCGTGCGAAATCGCCCTGCTGTCAGGCCTGGGCGGGCGGGGCGGGGCGGGGCGGGGCGGGGCGGGGCGCGTTCGTTGGGTGACAGGAAGCGCTGTGTTGCGGCCGCGCGGGCCGCGCTCACCCCTTCCCTCTCTCCTTTTCGCCGAGCAGCCCTGCGCCGCTCCTGTTTCAGTTTTCTAATTGGTCCAATCGTGCGGAAAACACGCAGCAAACCCCGGCCACCCCGCCCGTCCTCGCCGCCCCGCCCCGCCCCGCCCTGCACCCTCGCGGCGGCTCGGAGTCGGCAAGCGGCGGGGCGAGTGGGCGCAACACGACGGGTCCTTTAGCCGGTCCTCCGCGGGTTGGCCGGGGATGAGGAGGAAGAGAGAGAGAGAGAGGTGGGGGGGGGGTACAGAGCAGGGTTGGGGGTGACACTGACACCACCCCTTCGTCGAGGGGAGGAGAGCAGCGCCGCCGGCGGCGCCCGTGGAGAGAGGCAGCTGGCGGCAGAGCGCCGTGCTGGCTGCGGACGGCACCCGCGGGCACGGGTGTCAGATGGGTTGCCTACCACCACGGCGCCCTCCGTCGCGCGCCCGCCGCCCGCCGCGCGGGGAACGTGTATTGCGCTTCTTTTTATTTTTACGTACGATGACGGGAAATGGGCGAGGGGGAAACAACTCTGAAATTTTTGGACACCTCGTAACTCAGAAAAATTTAGGAAAACCACCTCGTAATTCAGAATTTTTTTTTGGAAAATTTAGATAACTCCAGGAAAATTAAGAGAACTTAAGGAAAATTCATTAAAAGTGAGGAAAGTTCGCCAAAATTTAAGTAAAATCCAAAAAAAAAAAATTTAATGAAAATTCACAAAAATTTAAGAAAATTCATACCAATTTACAAAATTTGCACACTGAAATTCAGAGTTGTTTCCCCCTCGGGAATTGTTGGTGGGGGCGGTGGGGGTTCGAGTCGCGAGGCTTCCGCTCAGTGATTTTGTCTCTTTTTCCTTCTCGCACTCCTGGGGTAAAGCCATAAGGAGCGAGAGAGAGGACACTCTTGAACGGAATCACCCTCCTGGCTACGGTGATGGCTCAGCACACTATAGTCTCAGCACTGAGAGCCGCCCTCCTCTTCTCTCTCTCTCTCTCTCTCTCTCTCTCTCTCTCTCTCTCTCTCTCTCTCTCTCGCTCCATCACCTACGGACTGAGATACATGTTGAGAGCGTGGAGAGCGCGACTTGTGGTGGTGACCGGGAACAGCGACGCGCGCGACACCGTCTCTGGAATTTATTGCACCCCCCAAATAAAAGTTGACCACCATCGAACCGCCGATGAAAGAAACTGGCCGGACCAGCGGGATTCGAGGGGGGGGGGTCTGAGTCGGGGAGAGGAACAGAAGGCGGACGGGGTGACAACAAAAACAATCCGAGTGTTTCGTTGAGAGTTTTTGTGTCGACTCTCTGGTCGATCGGTTTATATCACGCTCATCACCAGAACTTTTACAACACCAATCACATACACCCTCGCGCTCATTGTGTCCACAGGACGTAAGACGTGACAGTGTTGTGAAAATTTCGGAAATGGTCGAGCCCCGCAATATAGCGACATCGACTTAGGTGTGGCGATCATGGTTTTTACAGCCCGCCACCCCCGATGGACGGGGCGGGGGCCAGCGGCTGGCCACACGTGCTGCCGCAGCCGCTTGTCAGTCGCATAATGTCCAATGCCCCACAGACCCACTGCGCATGCGCAGCCCGGGTACGGGACGGGAACCGTCTCGTTCGACCCGATAAAAGAAGCGGCGGGGAGAGAGAGGGCAGTGCTCCGTTGCTGACTTTTTTTCCCGAAGAGCACCTCCCTCGACCCGTCTCTCCCTCTCTCTCTCTCGTACTGTTGGGCTTCGCCGCATCGGTGCGAGAGGGACAGAGCGAGGAGAGCGCTCTTTGCCTGCTCCGCGCGATGTGCAGCATCTCCTCTCATTACCATAAGGGAGACAATGGCGAGCTGGGCGCGAGGCTGGCTGCGAACTGCGGGGCTGAATTGTGTGGCACCCCTGTGGCACCCCTGTGGGGCCCCCTGCCCTGTCCCCTCTGGTCCCCTCCAGCCCCGCGGGGTCCCCCGAACTGTGTCACTGGGAGACAAAGGACGGACGACCAGCGAGTCGAAACATCCCCCATTCTCCATAATGGTGTTGTGCCTTGAAAATAATGAGCTATTGGGAACTAGTGGTCATAAACCTCTGCCAGCGGACAGCATAGTGCACGGCAAAAGAAGGGGGGCAAAAAAGGTGCTGTTTAAACGGGGGTGGGGGTGGGACTGGAGGGAGAGCTGTCCTGGCAGACTCTGACTGCTTACAGGAAGCCAAAGGATACGGGCGCTTATTTTAATATCGTTTTTTTTTCTTTCTTTCAAGGCATCGAACGCACCTCTTAGGCCTATCGATGAAAATATTTTTTGCACGCTCTTATTTTTGCGCGACTTTTGCTATTGTCTCTGAGCTGGCAGCTGGGGGATTAGTCCGTGAACGTGCGCAGTTTGTTTGGGCGCTGCTGCGGCCGGTCGAGTGGTTTATGAGGGTCTTGTCGCGGTGCAGCGCGGCGCGGCGGGGGTGGTCCCCGTGGTCCTCACGGCCCGGCAGTGACAAAACATCTGTCCGGTCTCTACTCGGCCTTGGGCGCGGCCGGGACCAGCAGCAGCAGCCTTGAGCGTGACTGCATGCGAGTCCTTGACTGCGACGCGCGACGGCCCGCGCCGGGCAGCCGCCAGATTCAGAAGAGCGCGCTTTCGTCTTTCGATCCTTGTCACACGCATGGGCCTCGGCCTCGGCCACGAGGAGTGAGTGAGAGGGCTCTACACGAAACGATCTTCTAAATCGGGGGGCATGGCGGGGCTGGGAAGCGTGGTCGAAAACTGTGCGCGCCGCGGCGGGCGCGGCTCCTGCATGCCTTATCTACCCCCGCCGCCCCGAGGCGAGGCGCTCAGGAGGAGAGGGTACATACGAATGCGGGCTGCGAGGTGGCGGCGGGGCGGGGCGGGGCGGGGCGGGCGGGGCGGGCGGGGCGGCGGCCCGCGAATCTCTGCAAGATACGGCATGCGACGCCGCGACGTGCGCACGTGTGCGGTGCAAGTGGAGACGGGACACCCCCGCCCCACCCCGCCCCCGGGCCAGGCCACCCGTGAACTCCGCAATGGTTATAGGGAGCGCGAAACGTCAGCATCACGCCACCCCGGGGCCCCGGGGCGCGCTCCCGCGGAAATCTCGCCGTCTAAAGGGTAGGCAGGCGTGCCACCCCACCGACCGCCCCCTCCGTGAAACACGTTGCCCCCCCCCCTTCCCCCCTGGCGCGCGCAACCCTTTGCGGCTGTAAGGCTGTAGTTAGTTCCTTGAAGACCCCTCTTCTGTGCTCGCCGTGATCCTCGCGGTCATCTCAACTTGGCCCCGTGTATTGTGATTCATTGGCATGGTATTGGGCCGCCCGCCCCCGCCCCGCGGGGACCCCGTGAGTGCGATAGAGATGCACAGATGTCGGGCCGGGCAGTAAGGTTAGGTAGGTCCCAGCGGGGTGATTGTCGGTCGCTCCCGTCGCGTCGTGTCTCGCATACTCCGTCACGTCTTGTCATGTCGCACGTCAGCGAGTCCTCCGTCACACACACACACACACACACACACACACACACACACACAGTAGCGCCGTGCCCCCCTCCGATCCGATCGCTTTTCAACCAATAGAGTACACCTGACATCTCCTCATTCCCTTTTAATTTAATTTTTGATTTTTCCCCCCTTTTTTTTCTATCTATTAAAAACTTTTAGGTCAGTCTGTTAGCCAGAGTACGCGGCAGACGCGGTGGCCGACTTCTGACCGAAACCAAAGTCACCGCGACGCCGTCGCGCCGTGGCCGGCAATGCGGTCGCGGGTCCGGGGCGACAATCGTCGACGCGAACGTTATAGTTGATTCCTGGAAAGTCGGGACGGGAGGGGAAGGGAAGCGCTGCTGCTGCTGGCAGTGTTCCGAAACAGGAGGAGCTGAGGTGCGGCAGGCGCGAGCGCACTCGCGCCTCCGTCCTTGTCGCACTCCTGGAGCCCTGCCATCTCCCACATAGGGCACCGCCATAGGTGCGACAAGGACGGAGACGCGGGAGCGGTCTTCGGAATCTGCCTGCAGTGCGAGAGAGATGGAGCGCACCGACGCGACGGTGGCGGCACCCCGCGGGCAGGTCGGGAAGCTGCCGCGGGGGCGGGCGGCGGGGGAGGTACTGGGGACAAGAGCAGAGAGGTGGCAAGCAGTCAGGAGGGTGAAATCATTCTGATTTTCACGGTCTTCAGCGTCGAATGATCGCCTCTTCGTCTTCGTGTCGTCCCCGGGGGGGGGGGTCTCCTCCCGTGGCGCGGGTGAGCCCGCGATGCCGGAGACCACCAGGTGCTCGCGCCGGGCCCGGCCCGGCCGGAATGTCTCAATAAGAGACAAAAACAAACTGACTTTCACCCCCTACAAGCGGGGCGGCTGGCAGGTGGTGCTGCGTGGCGTGTCGTGTCCTCCTGCAGCTCACCACCAGCCTCAACCACGACGCCCGTAGCTATCCTTATTGGCGCCGCTCAAGCCAAGCCTGAGGGCGTTTGTCACGTTGCAGTGTCGTTTCAAAGGTGTGCCAGGAGATTGAAAGAAATGTGTGAATGGTTCAGAAAATAGACTCGGTGTGACCAATGGCATCCTTATGCGACTTCCAATGCGCGTTTCGTCGATACACCTCTGGAGCTCTCTGCATGCGCATGGGTCATATGGGCGAGGCGGAAACAACTCTTAATTTTTTTGTACCCCTCGTAATTCAGAGAAATTCAGGAAAAAACAGAAAACTTCATTTTTAAAAAATCGAAAATTTTAGGGAAAATCCAAGCAAAAATTTAGAAAAATTCTCTAAAACACTCATTAAAAATTCTCAAAAATTCTCGATTTTTTTTTTTTTTAAATCACCAAATTTGAACCTCAAAGTTCAGAGTTGTTTCCCCCTCGGTCATGGGTCAAGAGGAAGAGCTCGAAACTCCAGTGTACATTATTCGCAGGTTGTAAGCAGGCCAAGCACCTTCTCCTGCTGGTTGAGCGAGGCGCAGGCATGCAGGGGACAAAGGGGGCGGGGCGCGCGGAGTGTCAGTGCGATGGAGGCGCGTAGCTGCGCGGCGCGGGGGCGGAGCTCCCGGCCCAGGCCGATCCCGTTGTGTGTTATTACGGATCGATATGGTCGGCGCGGTGAGACCGGCCCGCGGTGTGCCGCTTTGATTGTTCTTGCCCACTAATTGCTATTGTCCAGGGCTGAGCCGTCGGGCCGGGGCCGGGCCGGCCGAGCGGATGGGCCGCGCCTCCTTGCCCCAATTAAAACGCTTGACTTGCGATTCTTTGCTGCGGCTTATGGTGGCCGACTCGATATGTAGCCCTCTTTGGCCGACGTGTGCAGTCCAAAGGGGTTGTCTCATCCCAGCCCGGGGCGCCTGGCCCGCCGCTTCACCGCAGGGTGGTGGGGCGGGCCTTGAGCACATGGCGTGGGCACTACACGCGCGCGTCATTTGATGATGACCCTCCATGGTGCCGTCTCTCTCGCACTTGTGGCAGTGGCGGGGCGCTACACGAGTGTCTGTGTGTGTGTGGGGGGTGTGTGCCAGGGGGAGGCCGCCGGGGCGAAGTGATATGGTCGTTATACGAGATGCGTCGAGGTCCGCCCCTTTTGTAATCAATCGACGGTATCGTTGTGTTTGCCGGCTGACGCGTGGACCAGCGCGCGGCGAACCTCACGTGGCGGGTTGGGGCGGGGCGGGGTGTGGCGGGGCGGGGTGGGGTGGGGTGGGGCGGGGCGGGGCGGGGCGTGGCGCTCGCCACTCCTGGATCACACCCCGCTCCTGCCCCGCCCCCTGCCTGCCGCCTGCCTGCCAGCGAGGCGATTCCGAACACCGTTTTGTAGTTTCCTCTCTCTTACTCCTTATGGCCGTGCCCAATGAGTGCAACAAGGAGAGAGCGACGAGACGAGCGTGCGGAATCACCCTACTCGGCCGGCCGGGACAGGAGGGCCCGCGTGGCCGGCCGGAAGGAGGGCTTGCGGCCCGGCTGCCTGCGCCGAAAATTGATATTTCACTTTGTGGGTAGTAACCGTTCCACCTACATGATTTCGTTATAATTCAAATTAGAAGAGTTTCCACAAAAAGTAAAAACTTGTTCTACAACGCGTAGGTGTGTTTTTTCACCTACTGAAAGTTCTCCTACACGTAGAACAGTTTTTACTGCTACGTAAATTTCATCTAAAAAAAATTAGATGAACTTTTGGAAAATGTAAAAAACTGCTCTACATCGTGTAGAGCAAATTTCACATTTTGCGATAGTTCATCTACAGTTCGTTTCCATCATGTAGATGAGATGCAACATTCTGCAAAATTTCACCTACGCATTTCCTTCAAGTTACAAGGTCATACGCTTGGTTCACTGTTAGTAATAGTTCGATTGAACGCAACTTTCAGCGAAATTTGTCATATATTTGTGACAGTGTACGATTTCTGGCTGGATTAAAGTTCGCTCTGGGTCCACTTGCAGCCCGTGGGTCGCCAATGTGACACCCCTGGCTTCCACAGATTCTTTGTAGGACAGATTTTCAGAAATGCGCCGTGTAGGTGCATTTCACGGAATTTCACCTACACTTTTAAGTAAATGCCCCAAGCAGAGGAAATGAGCCGCTGAGGAGTTGTAGGACAAATTTTCAGAAATGCGCCGTGTAGGTGCATTTCACGGAATTTCACCTACACTTTTAATTAAATGCCCCAAGCAGAGGAAATGAGCCGCTGAGGTGTTGTAGGACAAATTTTCAGAAATGCGTTGTGTCCGAGCGTACCTCCCGTCAGCCGCCCCGCAGAGGCAGATCTAGCTTACAGCTGAGGAGGCAAAATACGTTCGGGTTGCCTACTTTCAGGGGACCCTCAATGAATCGACTGGAAATGTAATGCTTTAGAATTTTGGGTTTTCAAATAGAATTAAAACTCTAAGTATCAACCTAAAGGTGGCCGTACACTCAGCGTGTCCGCCGTGTCCGCCTATGTCCGTTTTCTTTTTTCGGTCGATGTTTCGGCCAGAAATGCATTGACATGTATGACTACAAACTTTGGACACACTTTGTGACCCCAAGTGACAAAAACCACGACTGAAAACGGTAAACGGACATAGGCGGACACGGCGGACACGGCGGACACGCTGAGTGTGCGGCCACCTTAAAATTACACTGGAAAGACAAAGGTGCTATCTAATGCCTTTTTAGAGGTGCTATTGCAGTCGAGGGGCCCACCACTTCGCTACTCGCGTGTTACTCGCGCCCAACTCAATATTACTCGGCATTATTCGCCAATTCTCTGAGTCTTTTTTGCCAATTACTCGCGTAATACTCGCCAATACTCGCTCAAACTCACCGACCTCGCACATTACTCGCCAAAATTCGCCAATACTCCACGAATACTCTTCAGTACTCACTAATACTCGACTTTACTCAAAATACTCATGTGTACACTACTTGAGGTAGTGGGGGACCCCTCGCTCCAGACCCAGCTTTCACTGCAGAATCACGGCGTCGAAAATCAAACATATCCGTGTAAGCTGCAGTTCAATGCGGTTGCTTTGACTGTGTCTGGTTGTCGACTTAGTGATGAAGAACCTCATGCTGCCTGGCTTGGCAAACATGACAAACCCAATTCCCAATTGATTTGTTTTTTTTTGTTTTTTTTTGTTTTTACCTGTTAACAAAATTATGTAGATTTTTTTTTAAAAGAAAAAAAGTTATCCCCCCCTCCCTCCTTTTTACCATCCTCTCCACTGGGTTTTCTCTCCCTCCTCCCCTCCTCACTAGCCAAAACCACTTCCGACGGACCTGTGCCTTCGACTCGCAATCTAGCGGGTATCGGGCGCAGTTATCTTACATTGTTGAACGGAATCGTCATGTGACGACAAATATTGCTACGAATATTTTATCACACGAGCTAAGATGAAATAATCGCCACATCATAAGCATCTCGTCTCATCACACGCAACATTCGTCAAACTGTGACGAACATTCAACTCACCCCTTGTGATGAACCTTTCAAGAGTAAAATGTAGCACTGGCTATGTCGTAATGTGACACGACTTATAATATTACAGTGTAGGTCTATCTTTAACCGACCAGGCATGAGAAGGCACCGTACGCCCCCCCCCCACCCCCCCCCACCCCCCCTGTGGCCTCTAGACAGCCGCCTGAAAGGTAGGCAAATTGTGCTACAAAACCCCTGTATACCAGGTGGCTGACGGACGCCGGGCACTTTTTGTACTATGCAACCCGCCCGCACCGCTCCATCCGGGACTGCATACCCATCAGGCGCTGGGGACCGGCTTCAAGCGCGGACGCTCCGCTCCGTCACTGTTGTTGCCCCGAAAGGGCCCTCTCGCGGTTCGCGCGGTCTACGGTAGGGCGTTACAGGGGGGAGGTTCGCGGTTTCGCGGGCGTAACCCGCGAGTCCGCCGGGAAAGCTCGCGGTCCGCGCGTCCTGCCGCGCAGGAATCTCGCGTACCGCGGATCCTCTGTGGGTCCTTCGCGGACTGCGAGCAACCCACGAGAAGGATCCGCGGACCTCGACCTTCCCCCGCGGAGGATCCGCGGTTCGCGACATACCCCCACGGAGCGACCGCGAGCTTTCCCGGTGGACTCGCGGGTTACTCCCGAGAAACCGTAAAACTCCCCCCCCCCCCCCCCGGTAACGCCGCGCCGTAGACCGCGCGAACCGCGAGAGGGCCCTTTCGGGGCAACAACAGTGACGGAGCGGAGCGTCCGCGCTTGAAGCCGGTCCCCAGCGCCTGATGGGTATGCAGTCCCGGATGGAGCGGTGCGGGCGGGTTGCATAGTACAAAAAGTGCCCGGCGTCCGTCAGCCACCTGGTATACAGGGGTTTTGTAGCACAATTTGCCTACCTTTCAGGCGGCTGTCTAGAGGCCACAGGGGGGGTGGGGGGGGGTGGGGGGGGGGCGTACGGTGCCTTCTCATGCCTGGTCGGTTAAAGATAGACCTACACTGTAATATTATAAGTCGTGTCACATTACGACATAGCCAGTGCTACATTTTACTCTTGAAAGGTTCATCACAAGGGGTGAGTTGAATGTTCGTCACAGTTTGACGAATGTTGCGTGTGATGAGACGAGATGCTTATGATGTGGCGATTATTTCATCTTAGCTCGTGTGATAAAATATTCGTAGCAATATTTGTCGTCACATGACGATTCCGTTCAACAATGTAAGATAACTGCGCCCGATACCCGCTAGATTGCGAGTCGAAGGCACAGGTCCGTCGGAAGTGGTTTTGGCTAGTGAGGAGGGGAGGAGGGAGAGAAAACCCAGTGGAGAGGATGGTAAAAAGGAGGGAGGGGGGGATAACTTTTTTTCTTTTAAAAAAAAATCTACATAATTTTGTTAACAGGTAAAAACAAAAAAAAACAAAAAAAAACATCAATTGGGAATTGGGTTTGTCATGTTTGCCAAGCCAGGCAGCATGAGGTTCTTCATCACTAAGTCGACAACCAGACACAGTCAAAGCAACCGCATTGAACTGCAGCTTACACGGATATGTTTGATTTTCGACGCCGTGATTCTGCAGTGAAAGCTGGGTCTGGAGCGAGGGGTCCCCCACTACCTCAAGTAGTGTACACATGAGTATTTTGAGTAAAGTCGAGTATTAGTGAGTACTGAAGAGTATTCGTGGAGTATTGGCGAATTTTGGCGAGTAATGTGCGAGGTCGGTGAGTTTGAGCGAGTATTGGCGAGTATTACGCGAGTAATTGGCAAAAAAGACTCAGAGAATTGGCGAATAATGCCGAGTAATATTGAGTTGGGCGCGAGTAACACGCGAGTAGCGAAGTGGTGGGCCCCTCGACTGCAATAGCACCTCTAAAAAGGCATTAGATAGCACCTTTGTCTTTCCAGTGTAATTTTAAGGTGGCCGCACACTCAGCGTGTCCGCCGTGTCCGCCGTGTCCGCCTATGTCCGTTTACCGTTTTCAGTCGTGGTTTTTGTCACTTGGGGTCACAAAGTGTGTCCAAAGTTTGTAGTCATACATGTCAATGCATTTCTGGCCGAAACATCGACCGAAAAAAGAAAACGGACATAGGCGGACACGGCGGACACGCTGAGTGTACGGCCACCTTTAGGTTGATACTTAGAGTTTTAATTCTATTTGAAAACCCAAAATTCTAAAGCATTACATTTCCAGTCGATTCATTGAGGGTCCCCTGAAAGTAGGCAACCCGAACGTATTTTGCCTCCTCAGCTGTAAGCTAGATCTGCCTCTGCGGGGCGGCTGACGGGAGGTACGCTCGGACACAACGCATTTCTGAAAATTTGTCCTACAACACCTCAGCGGCTCATTTCCTCTGCTTGGGGCATTTAATTAAAAGTGTAGGTGAAATTCCGTGAAATGCACCTACACGGCGCATTTCTGAAAATTTGTCCTACAACTCCTCAGCGGCTCATTTCCTCTGCTTGGGGCATTTACTTAAAAGTGTAGGTGAAATTCCGTGAAATGCACCTACACGGCGCATTTCTGAAAATCTGTCCTACAAAGAATCTGTGGAAGCCAGGGGTGTCACATTGGCGACCCACGGGCTGCAAGTGGACCCAGAGCGAACTTTAATCCAGCCAGAAATCGTACACTGTCACAAATATATGACAAATTTCGCTGAAAGTTGCGTTCAATCGAACTATTACTAACAGTGAACCAAGCGTATGACCTTGTAACTTGAAGGAAATGCGTAGGTGAAATTTTGCAGAATGTTGCATCTCATCTACATGATGGAAACGAACTGTAGATGAACTATCGCAAAATGTGAAATTTGCTCTACACGATGTAGAGCAGTTTTTTACATTTTCCAAAAGTTCATCTAATTTTTTTTAGATGAAATTTACGTAGCAGTAAAAACTGTTCTACGTGTAGGAGAACTTTCAGTAGGTGAAAAAACACACCTACGCGTTGTAGAACAAGTTTTTACTTTTTGTGGAAACTCTTCTAATTTGAATTATAACGAAATCATGTAGGTGGAACGGTCCGCTCCCCACTTTGTATTGTTACGGCTATCCCGGTTGGTTTGCTTCACGCCTTGTGGTCATCGCAACGCCCGCCCAACGCCCCTCCCCCCTTGTGTCTCACCCTCTTGGTACCGCCCCCGACCCGCCCCCCACAGGCCCGCCCCCAGGCCCGCCCCCGGCCGGCACGCCCCCGGGCCCGGCCTGCTGTCAGAGTGTTATTGAGGCGCCTGACAGCTTCCTTCCCGCGGCGCTTTTCAATAAGGCCGAGGTGGACGTGACGCCGCCGGCCGCCGGCGGGGCGACTTGTGTGTTGCGTGTGGGGGGGAGGGGGCGTAGCGTGGCGTTACATCCTGTGGCGGGACCGACAATATAACCGCCCAGAACTCTATCTGTGTGCCGAAAATTGTATAGAGGTGTTTTATTTGGAGCGGAAAATATATTAAATGTAAGGCGCACACGGCATCCCCGGTGTGTATGTCCGCGAGCCGATCGGCCGGGCAAGGTGCCGCGGCCGGTTGCGCGGCTCTGACTGAAACGTTGCGCTGAAAGGTACCTAAACAGGAGCGGGGCGGGGCGGGGCCGCACTGCTGGAAGCAGGTGCTAACTTAAGCCCCGCCGGGCGGCACTTTTGAAGAGGTTAAGCTGACAGCGACAAACATATGGTGCCGCTCGGGCCCGGCCCGGCCCGGCCGCGCGCGCAGGGCAGCCGTGTGGCGTGGCGTGGCGTGGCGGCCATTAGCGCGCTTTTGTAAAGGGCGCATCGCGGCGCGGCGCTCGCGAGGATCAGGAGGGGAGGGGAGGGTGTCGCGGGTATGCTCCACTGTGCAGGACCCCTCCCCTCCCCTCCCCTCCCGACCGCCGCCTCTCTTCTGGCAAAACGTCGGCGACGACGCGGTAATCCTCTTCTGTGCGTCGAATGAGGTGCGACGCGACGTCGCGGACCAGAGGCTCGCAAGTGTGCGAGCCAGGCCAGCAGCCGTCTGATTCCGAAGATCGCTCTCGCGCCTCCGTCCTTGTTGCACCTATGGCGGCGGTGCCCTAGGCTCTAGGCTGGGAATGGCAGAGCCCCCCATGAGTGCGACAAGGACGGCGTCGCGAGAGCGATCTTCGGAATCACGCACGGCAGGCAGGCGGCGCGGCGCGGCGGCGATACGCGCTCAAGAGAGAGGGAAGAAAGAGTCGGAATGATAATGACGATAAATCACGACGCATTCGAAAAACACGTCCTGCGACACGCCGAGTGGGATTAGAAGTAAACATTGTGAGCGGCGGGCCTCGGCCGGGCGGGGCGCGGGGCAGCGTACACCCAAAGCCCTCGCCGACGTGGCCGAGGCCCCGAGTCCCGAGCCCGAGCTGCCCGCGAGGCGGCATGGAGGCGAGGCATGAGCCGAGGCCGGGCCGCGGCGGGGCGGGGCAGCTCAGCCGCGCGGCGAAAGCAGCAAAGTCGTTTGACATCTCTATCCTGCTCGGCTCCGCGCCGCGCGCGCTGTATAGTATAGTATGGCTCGGGCGGGGCGGGGCGGGGCGGTATGTGGCGGAGCAGGGCGCTCAATACTGCGAGCGTTATAATGTCAGCGGAGCGCTCTAATCCGCTCTGCCGGGGACCCAGGCCCAGGTTCGTACCGGCCCGCGGGGCGTATAGAGCAGGCGGTGCCGAGACGTGCAAAATGTTTGCTAACTCAACATTTGTTGGCCAATCCAACATTTGTAATGCATTTTTTTTTAATCAAAAAAATTCCCCGTGAAAGAAATTTTACGACCAATAACTACAGAACTGAAAAGAATACAATTGGCAAAGTATTACTTACAATTTCTAGGAACAACAAGTCACCCAACTCTCAAACGATGCCGGTTAAAATTACTGATCCCAAATTCAAGCAATAGTTCAGGAAAATTCAATAAAAATTCGCAAAAATTCACGAAAATTCTCGAAAATTCACAGAAATTTGCATAATGTTTACACCAAAATTCAGAGTTGTCACCCCACCTCCTCACCCCCAGCGGAAGACAAACCCGCATTCTGATACGAGACGGACCTTGGACCTCATTCAGCTCCAGGTGTGGTTCCGGTGGCTTTCAGCGCTGGGAACGCGGTTCTTCTCTCGTTCTTCTCCTGCGTGCCGGCTGAGTCAACGCCGCGAGCCTCGAGCATGCCGCCCTGAGCCCGGTATGGCGGTGGTGACCTAGTCGGGCGGGGCGGGGCGGGGCCTGCTCACTGAGGCCCCTGTAGCTGCCGCTGGTGGCCCTGCCCCGCCCCCACACCCGGGTGCTATAGAGGCCGCGGGGATGCGCGGCGACGCCGGCCTGTAATTTTGTCGGACCCCTTTGTTTGCCGCTGTGCCCCCGCCGCCCCGCCGCCCCCGCCGCCCCCGCCGCCCCCGCCGCCCCCGCCGCCTGGTGACTCAGCAAGTCGCCCCGGCAGGCAGGTCGGCCCATGGCGCCCCAACCCCGAGCGCGCTGCCCCGCTCGGCTCGATGGGCCCCCTGTGGTGGCGAAATAACTTGGCCGAACTGGGAGCTTTTAGGAGGTCGCGCGGCGCCTGGCTGATGCCGTGTGGTGGTGGCTGCCTAACCACTAAGGGGCCCGGCTCGGGCCTTGCGTGGCTGCGTCTCGTTAATGTTTGAGGTGTTTTCCGAAAGAGACCACCGCGTACGCTCTACGCCGGCGACCTGCTGGTGGTGGCGGTCGCTCTCTGGCCGCTTCGACCTCATCTACTTTTTAGGTTTGTGGTGGGTGTGTTCGATATGTCGCTGCTCCCCTGACCGCGTCCCGGCGTCGTCTGGTCCGCCCCGCCCCGCCCGCCGCGCTATCACCTGCGCCGGTTCTCAGGGGCGTGACCGGCGGCGTCTGATTCCGAAGACCGCTCTCGTACCTCCGTCCTTGTCGCACCTGTGGCGGTGCCCTATGTTAGGGATGGCACGGCCCCTTGGGAGCGACAAGGACGGACGACGCGAGCAGAGCGATGTCGGGAATCAGACGGCAGCGCCGCGCCGCCCTGGCGACTCGGCGATCAGTTCTGAAGGCGGGGAAGGGGAGCCTCCTCCACGTGGAGCACCGCGCCGCCTCCGTGCTGGCGGAGTCGTTGAACACACACGCTCAGCGACATCGTCCGCCCCGCCCCGCCTCGTCGCACCCCGCACCGGGTGTCCCCATCTGCTCGGGCTTAAGCTGTGGTTCTAAAACCATCGTACCGGTGATCCCGTGTGGGGTAACCGACCCGCCTCCGCTCCCGACGCGCTTTGAGGCGCGAAGCGCTTCATCGTCGCGGACCCCCGCGATGCGAACTGCGTCTGAGCCTCGTCACCCTCTGCTGCTATCCGCCGTGAAGGACAATAACGGGGCGCTATTGTAGTATCGACTCTGCGGAAAGTGTGCGGCAGTAACCAGGTGCGTGGCCGATGATGCATCCGGCGCGCGGCTCATCCTCATGCAGAATGCAAGGCGGGGCGGGGCGGCGTCGTCACCTGCACAGTCTCACACGGGGGCAATCACGCTAACTGCAGGGCAAAAGCGCCGCGGCTGGTCGCGACCGCACGCCAGCACGCCACGCCAGGTCTGAGAGCCCCGCCCTCGTACCCGGCCCTCACCCGAGGGGGAAACAACTCAGAAATTTTTGTACACCTCGTACTTCAGAAAAAATCAGAAAAATTAACACAAAATTATGAAATATTATTTTAAAAATCAGAAAAATTCACAAAAAAAATTGGTACAATCAATTCAAGTGAAAATTCACAGTTGTTTTTCAAATCACAAAAATGCACAAAATGTGTACACCAAAATTCAGAGTTGTTTCCCCCTCGGCCTCACCCCGCCCTCACCCGGCCTCTCCCCCTCCACACCCTGGTCTCGCGGGGCTCAACACACGACACTGGTGTTCCCCCCAGCCCGGCCCCGGCCCCGCCCCCCGTGAGAGCGACGCGGTGTGTCCGGCTGCTCGCGCCCAGCGCTGCCGGCCGGGCCTCTTGATCCACGCTGGGCATGCGTCCTGGGGCCCTGCTCGGCTCGGCTCTGCTCCGCTCGGCCCGACTCGGCTCGGCTCGGCTCGGCCGGAACAAGATATTAATTCAAATCCCCCGGAAGCGAGGGATCAGACGGTGTGGTCGGTCTTGTGTTACGATGTGACGCAAAGGAAGTCATTCCCGCGGGAGAGCGCCGAGCGAGTCCGTTCCCCGCTCCGCCCCGCCCCGCCCCGCCCCGCCCCGCCCCGCCCCGCCCCGCCCCGCCACGCCCGTCAGCCCTCGTCGCCCAGCAGACTGTACACACAATTTGTACGGTATCTTAAACTTTTAATTCGCTTTGCGGAGCTCGGCTCGGCCGGGGTGGGAAGACGTACATGTGAGCGGCCCAAATAATAACAGCCACGTAATAAAAGCCATATATAAATGTCATCGATTTATCGGGTGGCCCTCGGAGGAGGAGCGGTGGCAGGGCCGGGACCGCTACGCCAGAGGGAAAGAAGCGAGAGAGAGAGAGAGAGACAGAGAAAAAAAATATTTTTAAACTTTTCGAGACCACGTCTAATGGAGTTGTGAAACTGCGCACCAGCCTACCTTTTAGTATCAAAATATGTTTGGGAAACCTATGTAAGGAAGGAGGGAGGGGGGTAGAAAACGGGGGTAGGCCGTCGCGGACGGTTCCACTGCCAGCGTCTGGACTGGTGGAGGGATCGAGGGGTGTGCAAGGGGAGGCGGGGAGGGAACGGCAGGGGTGTCATGACGCTCGAAATTTATGTGAGGAGGCACAAAATTATGATATCACTACTGGCCCGCCGCAATGATCGAGGGCAAGTCTGTGTATGGTCGCTATGTGAGGTCCACCGCCTCGCCCCGCCCCTCCCCTCCCCACACAACCCGGCAACCGCAAAGGCTTCCGGGTGTTTTTGTCTGACTGCAAATTCTCAGGTGTAGTTTGCGATTGGGGGTCAAGAAAGAAGAAAAAAGTAATAATATTAAAAAAAAAAAATGCGACCCAAGAAACGGCGAATAACTACCGTTATTGATTTTTTTTCCTTCGGTAAACTCATCTTACTTCCAAATCTCTCTTTTCTTCCTCATAACGCTGAACTCATGTCTGAGTTTTGCTCCACCGCAACGGCCCCAACTCGTAGAGAATTTTCACTAAGGTGAAAAAAAAAAGGCAACAACTTGATTCTGGGGGTGGAGGAGTGATTTTTTTCCCCCTTCCATATACCAGAGAAAGGTAACAGTGCGAACCTAACACACACTCACTCACACAGATACACACACACACTGCATCGTAAACCACACACAGTCGATGAATGGCCGTATATTAATGGAAATTTATGTGCGGCTCCAATCTGTGGCCCATTTTACCTGGAATGGGGTGAGGACAAGATCTCTTTGTTGCGACCACAAAAGTATACAAATGTCTAACACGGCGCGGCTGAGCCGGGCCGTGCCCGCGCCGCGCGTACCTTCCACCCCGAAACATGTTTCGCCCAAAGGGTTAAGTAGACTGACATGAGGGAGGGAGCGATGCAATCCGATGCAATATCGTTGCTGGGGGTCGCCGCGCCGATGCCACTGACACTGACTGCCACCGCCGCCGAGCTTTTCGTGTTTTGCAATTAATCTTTTCGACTTTGGCGTGCGATTTATCTCTACGTTTGTACGTACGCAGCCGGCGGGCGGGGCGGACACGCACTCAGTTACGCAGTCGTATGCCGCTTCATTAATACCGACCGGGTGTCGGGTTGCAAAGGTCGCCTATCGCCATTTCATTGACGACAGATCATCTCGCAGTCTGGTCCCCGCGCCGGACGAGAAAGAACCTGGCCTGGAGGCAAAGATCGGTCCCAACTTTCCAATTCCAAACAAAGGCGCGTTGCACGAGGTAAGCCGAAACCGTACAGTCCGAGGGGGAATCAACTCTACATTTTGGTGTACACATTTTGAGAATTTTTGTGAATTTTTGCTTGCGTTTTTTTTTCCCTTGAATTTTACGAATTTTACTGAATTTTCCTAATTTTTTCTGAATTTCTCAGAATTTTTCTGAATTATGCGAGGTGTACAAAAATTTCATAATTGTTTCCTTTCCGATTCAGGCGCTTGTGCGCGACTCCATGGCGTCTCGACTGTGTATATCCCCACTCGCTCTGCGCCTCTCTCGCTGGGCTTCCCATGGCACTGCCGCGCCGTCTGATTTATATTTTCAGCAAAAATAAGACGGAACTAATAAAATAAGTCACCACCGACGGAGAGGCGCGGCGCGGTGCGGTGAGGCCGTACGTCTTGGTCGCCAATACGATATTTCTGCGCGCGCTCGCGCGGCCTCTTCTGAAGCCCCCCGCTCCCCTATCAGCCCTTCCCGTAGCTCCTCCGGAGGCAGCCGTTACAGCCGCACGTACCGTCCCAATAGTAATGAAAGACAAATAATGTTTGGCGCGCCGCGCCCGGCCGCGCCCCCACTCGACGGTCTCCCGCCTGTAGGCCGGCCAAAGGGTTTCCCATGTGACTTACCGCCGTCCGCTCATCAGCGCGGGGCGGGGCGGGGTGGGGCGGGGCGGGGCGGGGCGGGGCGGGGCGGGGCGGGGCGGGGCGGGGCGGGGTGGGGTGGGGCGGGGCGGGGCGGGGTGGGGTGGGACACTGCCGCTAGAGAAGTAGAGAGGGATACGTATGGAAACCTGTTTGCCGCCGCATCGGTATAGGACGGAGGATTTACGAGTTTTCTGTTCTGGATTTTTCTTGACCCCTGTAAAGTAGTGTGTTGTGATATTTTTATATATTTTTTTTCTGTACTCTTTTTCCTTTAGATCTCGCTGAAGATATGTTACTAGTTTTATTTGCGAGCGACTGCCTTCGGATGGGATTTATCTTGTCTATATTATCTCTATTTGAATGCAAGTTGAAGTGGTTTCTTTCGTAGTTTTTTCATCCCATTTTTTTTTTAAACCTATATGCCTTTTATCGATGACTTGCGGGACCCAGCCAGCTTGACTAATTGCAGTCCGGTCGGTTGGTTTATGGATAGACTTTTCTCGTATAGGTGAGCCTTGCACGGCACAGAGTCGCGTCGCTTCCTTCAAACGCGCTGCTCGGAATCACTTTTAATTTTTTTTTTTTTAAAGAGGTTATGCTGGGGGCTGCAACTTATTGGTCAGACGAGAGAGGCGGCCGCGGCACCAATGACACGCCTTTCTCTTGCACTGCACGCCCGGAGCAGCAGTAGCATCTGTAGTACAGCATCCCCCTCCCTTAACACACAAAAAAAGAGCAACCTCTTGCATTACCGCGCTCTCTACCGCGAGCTTCCCCGCGGGCGGGGTGGGGTGGAAGGGGAGGGGTGGAGAGAAGCAGCAAGCACATGGAGGCTAGCTCGAGCAAGCAAACAATAAATTCGTCATGTTATTAACAAGTTGATCCCTCCTCCTCCGCCAAGTGGTCGCTCCGCTGAGGCGACGAGACGTGGGGGAAATAAATCCCAAGTTTTTGTACACCTAGTAATTCAGAAAAATTCGTCAATATTCAGAGTAATTCAGGAAAATTTAGAGAAATTTAAAAAAGTAGGGAAATTCAGAAAAATGCACCAAAAGAGGTAAAATTTTAGTCAAAATTCACGAAAATTTAATAAAAATTTATAAAACTTCTACACCAAAATTCAGAGTAGTTTACCTCTCGCGACGCGAACGGACCGCAGATGTGCTGCGCTGGTGGTCGTGGTATGGTCGTCGCGACGGTGTACCCGCGGCGTCACGAGCAGTCGGACTGGAATAAAGTGGCGCATCTCTGAGGAAACGACGACAACAACAGACTATACGCGCGACTCTAAGCGACGCCATCTCGCACGGCGGCGGACACGCGGGGCGCGTAACTCAGCTCGGAATAACACGGCGCGCGGGCGCGGCGTTGGCTGAGCAAACAAAAATAAACGTAATGGACGGCGGCGGTCCCGCCCCGCCCCTCCCCGCCCCTCCCCGCCCCCGCCACAGCGCGCGCGGGGCCCAAAGGCAAGCGGTGAGGTTCCCCCTGTCACCCCCCACTCCTCGCCCTCGCGACACCCTGTCGCGGCCATGTTGGATCCATTCCTCTATACTACCGGCGCGCGGCGGCGCGGTGGGGCCGTCAACCCCGCACCTCGCGCCGCGGTCACGAAACTATATAGCTGCTGCTGCTGCTCGCGCTAGTCGCTGTGGGTAATGAATCAATGAAACAACATGGGGATTTCTGCTCCGCACTCGACGCCCTCCCAGCAGGGCAAGCCGAGCTGCTGCGAAGCGGCTTCTTCAAGGAGGAAACACCTCTGAATTTTGGGGTGCACATTTTGTGATTTTTTGTGATTTTTATAGATTTTTTGTCACCGTTCAGTTGAAATTTACCCTAATATTTGTGAATTTTCCCGACTTTTTCCTAAATTTTCCCAAATTTGTCATGTTTTCTAAAATTTTCTGAATTGTCCTGGACTACCAGGTGTACAAGAAATGCAGAGTTGTTTCCTCCTCGGGCCTCCTTTACCTAGGAGCCGCGGAATGCCGTAAGGGAAGCAAACTCGGATTTTTTTTTCCACATTGTACCTGCGACGCTCTTATAATTTTGAAATTCACTTGAATTTTCTGAATTTTATACCAAAATAATTTGCAGTGCGTGCTTTAACTTTTGCTTCTTTTTTTTTCATTTTTATGAATTTATTTTAATTTTGTAATATTTTTTCTGAAAATTTTTCGATTTTGAGGTGAACAGTGTCGGATTTGTTTTCCCTGCTCGCGCGGTGCGATGCTGCTGGTATCGTCACTTGTCCTAAAGCAATGCACACTCACTCAATCACACGCATTCACTCTCTCGCACACACACATGCACACACACACACACACGCGCAAGTATACGATGTCCATTCGATAGTCATTTCTTCAAGCACCTCATTTTTTATTATTTTATTTCCTTTCTCTCTCGCCCGGCTACTCTTTTTTTCTTTTCTCACGAGGTCCCCTATTGTTTTCATGCGGCTTTGAGCCGCAAAGTGGCTGAGTGAGATGCAAGTCCAGAAGGAGGAGGAGGATGGAGGAGGCCAGGAGGCAAAGTAAAAGAGGAAGGAGGAGAAGGTGGGTAAAACACTGAGAGAGTGAGCGAGAGAGACGGTATGGGTGATGAGAGTGCAGGCCGGCGCGGGGCCGGGGCCGGTCTATACGTGACCCACTCGAGAACGCGAAAGTTTGTCACAAAGAGTCTCTATGTGTGTCCCGGACCGCCGCCGACACGCCACCCCCGAGTATTATATTCCATCTTTATTATTTTATCCGAGACGCGCGGAGGAACAAAAAACTGCAACAATAGGCGGTCTATATCGCCGTGCCTATGTATCCCTACGGCCTGGGCCAGATCTGGGCTGCGCATGCGCCGGGGGCGCCCTCCTCTCCTCTCGTCTCTCTCTCTCGCCCGAGTGGATCAACATGGAGGGTTTTGTTTGTAACCGTCTACTCGGTTTACAAATGGAGGGGGAGAGAGAAAGAGAGAGAGAGAGAGAGAGAGAGAGGGCAGACCCGCGCGCTCCTGCCGCTGCTCAAGCACCTCTTGTGGGTGCTGCGCTGTGGTTTGATACAGCTGTGTGTGTGTGTGTCTCGGTTGACAACAACAAGGCCCCATGGTCTGCAAGATGGCGCGCGGGGCATGTGCCGGGTGGGGGGCAGGGTGCGGGTGGTGCCGGTGTACGGTGTAGTACAATCTCCGCCGTGTGATCGGCGAGGCATGGCCGATTGTTCCAACGCCGTCTGCGGCTTCCCTGCGCCCCCGCGGCCCCTGCTGCTCCCTGCTCCGCCCACCTGGCCCGACCGCAAAGAGCCCCACCGGGGGGCGCCTGCCTGCCTGCCTGCCTCCGCCACCACCGCCGCCGTCACCACGCCCCGCGAGTCCCCAATAAGGCCCCACAAGCGCTGCGCGCGCGCCCGCCAGCGAAGCCTTACAGGTGTAGTGCCAGAGAGCCGCGTCCATGTGGTTGACGACTGACGGGACGACTCGGACCCGAGGGGGAAACAGCTCTGAAATTTTTGTACGCCTCGTAGCCAATTAAGAAAAATTCAGAAAAAACAAGAAGAAAACCGGAAAAATTAGTGAAATTTAGGAAGATTCAAAACACAAAAAATTAAGAAAAATTGTAAAATTTAAGCAAAAATTCACAAAAGAAAAAGAAAAAAACAACACAAAAATTCAGAAGAATTGTACACCAAAATTCAATGTTGTTTCCTCTTCGCCGTGAGATGATTCGTTCCTTCTGCAGCACTCTAAAAAAAATCAGTGCGAAATTCTGTATATTGTTACGCAGTAATTTACATATCACTTGCTGTACAAACTTGTGTATCTGATACAGAAAATACTATATCAATTTTACGGAATTTGGATGATTCGTACATAATTTTAACACAAAATACAAAAATCTGTATCATTTTCCTGTATCACAAGTGATATGTTAATTACTGCATAAAAATGATACAGAATTTTGTAATTTTTTTTAGAGTGGCACGTAAATGATCATTTGGACGTATGTAATCCTTCCCACCTGTATTCCTTCCCACCTCTCTTTTTTAATTCAAGAAAATATTTTTTTAAAAAATGTTTTTTAATAATTTATTTTGTCCCACCCGTAATCCTTCCCACCTACCTTTTTTAATTCAAAAAAATATTTTTTCAAAAAATATTTTTTAATAATTTATTTTGTCCCACCCGTAATCCTTCCCACCTACATTTTTTACCATTAAAAAATATTTTTTTAAAAAAATATTTTTTAATCGTATATTTTGTCCCACCTGTCCTTAATTTTTAAACCTTAAAAAATATTTAAAAAGTGAATCCGGCATTTAACGTTTTTAACACGTGTCCCACCTCATATCTGTCCCACCTTATCCAAAAGAATATAAAAAAATATTAAAAAAATAAAAAATATTAAAAAATATTAAAAAATATTAAAAATTAAAAAATATTAAAAAATATTTAAAAATATTAAAAAGTAAAAGGAGGCTCTTGTTACAAGCCAAGCGTTGTCACGGCTTGTAACAGTCATGAACCAAAAGAAGACCCGTGAAACCCTGCTTATATGTGCTACATACGAGGAACATGTATGTGTCATACATGAGAGGCATACGATGCACATGGTCCATGTATGTGACAGGCGTTTGCCAAGTGAGCCACGTATGTCTGACATGCGAGTGCAAACATAAAAGTTGTGTTTTCCATGCATGTTAGGCGTGAGCCATGTGTGGTGTCCATCCTTTCGTATGGATGGCTGAACTTCCCACATGTGTGACAGCATAAAACATATGGTGAAATGTATGGTCAGTGACAACACACATGTTCAACGCACCTAATTAAAATGACATAGTACTCCACGTAAGTTCCATATATGTAACACACATGTAACATATGTATTATACGCATGCAGCTTAAGACTGCGCGTCCACGCACAATACTTATAGGCGTGGCAGGGTGGTCTAGTGGTCAACACACCCGGCCAGTAAGCTTCAGGACGCAGGTTCGGATCTCCACATCAACGGTTCCAAATGTATAAGTTTCCTCATATTAAATGAGATTAAATTGTTCGTGTACATGTATTGAAACAAACTACATCAAAAAGTCTTTCATTAAAAAATATTTTTGAAGGTAGAGTAGAAAATGCTAGGAAAAATCAAAGAATTCCCTTTATCCTTAATGCGTGGATATGTGTGAAGTCTGCATGGCACATGTATGACACACACATGTCATTCGCATGGTACATACAAGCCCAAAACGTATGGTGACAAACATGTCTGCCACATTTGTAACACACCATTTTAGAGTTTCACGGGGATTTAGAGGGCCCTGTCTTAGCTACTGCATCATTCGACTAGAAATTTGTTCAACAAACACTTTAACATAAATTCTAATAGTCACAAGTACACTGCAAATGGGTCGGCGTCTAGTAAAAGAACGCCAAAATCTGGCGTCTAATGACTAATGACGCCAAAGTTTGGCATCTTTTAGTCGGTGGCGTCATAGGACGCCAAAATTTGGCGTCATCAGACGCCAATATTTTCACTGTAAACTGGTTGGCGTCTTTAGACGCCAAAATATTGGCGTCCTCTGAGAACGCCAAATCTTGGCGTGCAAAAACGCCAATATTTGGCGTACTGAGAAGAAGAACGCCAAATATTGGCGTCTTTCAACGCCAAAATTTTGGCGTCTAAAGATGCCAACCAATTTACAGTGTTGGCGTGAAAAGACGCCAACCCATTTACAGTGTACACATCTTTCACAATACCGGATGGCAGGCGGCGCGTTTTCGTTCTGCTTCGAGGAACATCCACTCTCAACCCCTGACCCCCCCCCCCCCCCCCCAAAAAAAAAAATAAAATAAATGAAATGACACAAGGCAAAGTGGAACCCACATTGATCCCTCGGGCAGGCCACTAGCTTTGCACGGGTGCTGAGCAGGTGTATCTATCCCTCGTTTTGCAGGCGGGGGTGGGAATTGTCGCGAACCTATCTTTGTATTTATTTCTAGGCGTGCCAATCTAACTGGCTAACTGGATATAGCTTTAGGTGCGTGCGAAAAAAAAACGCCTGTAAAACCATATGTCTGCCGATCTATAAATAATGCGTCCGCCCTCGTGTTTCTTGAACGCCCGTCCTCGTGTTTTATGAAAGTGCGCCTCCGAAATGGAGACACGTGATATTGTTTCCGTTTTTTTTTTTTCTCGAAGATACTGACAATGCTTTCTTTTTCAGACAACGAAGTTGCCATTTAAGATCAGTCGAAACGTTAGTCAGTTGTCTTGTATTTCTGTGTACAGTTTGCGTGTTTCTTGTATTTTTAGTATGTATTTTGATGTATTTCTGTGTATTTCGATGTGTTAAGCATTTATTTTCGGGTATTTCTCAGTACAAGTTTTTTTTTCGAGTAGGCCGCCCTTTGTTTATTTCTCCGTCACCCTACACAGCTGCTGGAACAAGAGGTAAACGAACATGGTAATTTAGTAGGTAAATCAGTAATTTGGGCATTGGCGCTTATTAAAGGGGGGCGTCCCCTCCCCCCTGTGGCCTCTAGAGGGCCGCCTGAAAGGCAGGCAATTGTGCTACAAAACCCCTGCATGTAGGCGCAACCTGATGTGCACCCTGTCAGTCCGACCTTAATACGCCCCTGCACAGAAATCGGGCATGGCGTACGAAGTACTGGAGTGCCGGGGAGTAGCTACTCTTTCAATCGTTTCCAGCTCAGTGTTCAACATTGCATTAAACGCCCTAACGGTCAAGGTAGGCTGTGTACTACTGAGAAGAAACGTGGTTCTGGTTCTGGTTGCCGAGGCCACAAATGGCCTAGATGCCTTCACTGGGCTCTCGCGCCCAGATAGATACCTGCACGCCCAGCCCAAGGAAGGACAGCCCCCAAGCTGACGCGCCGTGGGGTGGGGCAATACACGTGTACCTGGGGGTAGGAGGTAACATTGCCGGTCAACCGTGACTGTGAACTGCATTTATTAGGTACCACAACTTGTGGTCCACACTCTGCAAATCTAAGTGTGATACTACATGTCAGTTTAAACTGCGAAACTTTAGTTTCGCAGTTATAACTGCAAAACTCATGAGTTCGTCAGTTTAAACTGCAGAACTCCCGAGTTCGTCAGTTTAAACTGCAAAACTCCCGAGTTCGTCAGTTTAAACTGCAAAACTCCCGAGTTCGTCAGTTTAAAATGCAGAACAGTTTCACGGTTTAAACTGACGAACTCGGGAGTTTTGCAGTTTAAACTGACGAACTCGGGAGTTCTGCAGTTTAAACTGACGAACTCATGAGTTTTGCAGTTATAACTGCGAAACTAAAGTTTCGCAGTTTAAACTGACATGTAGTATCACACTTAGATTTGCAGAGCAAGGGGCTTGTACGGGCAAACCCACCTTCCGGTGCTGCGAGCAGGGGCGTATTAAGGTCCGACCGACAGGGGAGGGTGGCGGTGCACTTCAGGTTGCGCCTACATGCAGGGGTTTTGTAGCACAATTGCCTGCCTTTCAGGCGGCCCTCTAGAGGCCACAGGGGGAGGGGGGGCGACCCCCCCCCCGCCCCCCTTTAAAAAGCGCCTATGCCCGCTTACTGATTTACCTACTAAAATACCATGTTCGTTTACCTCTTGTTCCGGAAGCTGTGTAGGGTGACGGAGAAATAAACAAAGGGCGGCCTACTCGAAAAAAAAACTTGTACTGAGAAATACCCGAAAATAAATGCTTAACACATCGAAATACACAGAAATACATCAGAATACTACTAAAAATACAAGAAACACGCAAACTGTACACAGAAATACAAGAGTTGCCCGCCCCTCGGAATAACATGAGAAACTTATTCAAGAAAGCAGTTAAAAGCGAGATTTTTTTTTTTAATTTAAAAAAAAAGGGTGAAGCTTTTTTGCGCAAGTTGACAGTTTTCCAGACTCTGGTCAGGAAGAGAGGATTGATCAACAGGGCAGGAGTTATAGCGGACATTCAGTGCAAGCGATTATGTATACAGCTTGCACACCTTTCCCCATGCATTGACGATCCTCCGGCACTCGTAGACACATGCAAACAAACAAACAAAAAAATAAAAAAAATAAAAATACGATTTCACGAAATCCTAATAGGCACGAAGTACGTTAATGTTTTAGTTTCACAAAATACTTGGGCGAATGGTTTATGCGTAGATATATTGACTTTAAAATTTCCAGCCTTTTGGATTATATTATTCTTTCGCTCCGCTGACGAGTCGAGCAACCAGAACTTCAAATCAAATTTCCAAAATTTCTGTAAGAGCGATTTTGATAAAACTTCGAAATTGCATTTAGAATATACAATTCTATAACTGCTGTAAATTTTATCAAAATCCTTGGGCCAGATTTTTTTGTCCCATAGGGGCAATGTAGAACAACTGACTTACGTTTCGACTGATCTTAGAAGGCAACTTCGTTGCCTAAAAAAAAAAAGCATTGTCAGTATCTTCGAGAACAAAATCGGAAACAATATCACGTGTCTCCATTTCGGAGGCGCACTTTCATAAAACACGAGGACGGGCGTTCAAGAAACACGAGGGTGGACGCATTATTTATAGATCGGCGGACATATGGTTACACAGGAATTTTTTTTTCGTACGCACCTAAAGCTATATCCAGTTAGCCAGTGAGATTAGCGTGCCTAAAAATAAATACAAAGATAGGTTCGCGACAACTACGACAAACGTATACTCTAAAAAGGTGTGCTACGACTGTGGCAGACATGTATGTCACCATACGTTTTGGGCTTGTATGTGCCATGCGAATGACATGTGTGTCATACATGTGCCGTGCAGACTTCACACATATCCACGCATTAAGGATAAAGGGAATTCTTTGATTTTTCCATGAGACGAGGGACTATGGATAAGCAACAGATCTAGCCGGGACCAGTGTCTTGGCAAATGTGCAGCTGGATTTCTCTTACTTCCACAAATATTTTTTCATCGACCAAACGTTCGTTGGAAAGAGGAAGGTCCATAGTGTCCCCAAAATTCAAAAAAACTTCCACTTTTGCACACAACTGGGAGCCAGAGCGCGCATACGCTCCCAGCGATCTCAGTCGGCAGAGCGCGGACCCTCGTAAGTAGGCGGAGCGTAGCTGTTGAAAGTCGGAAATCGCTTCTGGCCGCACGTAATCGCATGAAACTGCCTGAAAATGATAAACTTCGCATAAGCTATGCATTTGAGACAGTTTCGCACCCGAATATTGTTATTTTGTCGCTGTTTCGGCGAATTCGGATTTCCTGCAGCTACGCTCCGCCTACTTACGAGGGTCCGCGCTCTGCCGACTGAGATCCCTGGGAGCGTTTGCGCGCTCTGGCTCCCAGTTGTGTGCAAAAGTGGGAGTTTTTTTTTTGAATTTTGGGGACACTATGGACCTTTCTCTTTCCAACGAACGTTTGATCGATGAAAAAATATTTGTGGAAGTAAGAGAAATCCAGCTGCACATTTGCCAAGACACTGGTCCCGGCTAGATCTGCTGCTTATCCATAGTCTCTCGTCTCATGGATTTTTCCTAGCATTTTCTACTCTACCTTCAAAAATATTTTTTAATGAAAGACTTTTTGATGTAGTTTGTTTCAATACATGTACACGAACAATTTAATCTCATTTAATATGAGGAAACTTATACATTTGGAACCGTTGATGTGGAGATCCGAACCTGCGTCCTGAAGCTTACTGGCCGGGTGTGTTGACCACTAGACCACCCTGCCACGCCTATAAGTATTGTGCGTGGACGCGCAGTCTTAAGCTGCATGCGTATAATACATATGTTACATGTGTGTTACATATATGGAACTTACGTGGAGTACTATGTCATTTTAATTAGGTGCGTTGAACATGTGTGTTGTCACTGACCATACATTTCACCATATGTTTTATGCTGTCACACATGTGGGAAGTTCAGCCATCCATACGAAAGGATGGACACCACACATGGCTCACGCCTAACATGCATGGAAAACACAACTTTTATGTTTGCACTCGCATGTCAGACATACGTGGCTCACTTGGCAAACGCCTGTCACATACATGGACCATGTGCATCGTATGCCTCTCATGTATGACACATACATGTTCCTCGTATGTAGCACATATAAGCAGGGTTTCACGGGTCTTCTTTTGGTTCATGACTGTTACAAGCCGTGACAACGCTTGGCTTGTAACAAGAGCCTCCTTTTACTTTTTAATATTTTTAAATATTTTTTAATATTTTTTAATTTTTAATATTTTTTAATATTTTTTAATATTTTTTATTTTTTTAATATTTTTTTATATTCTTTTGGATGAGGTGGGACAGATATGAGGTGGGACACGTGTTAAAAACGTTAAATGCCGGATTCACTTTTTAAATATTTTTTAAGGTTTAAAAATTAAGGACAGGTGGGACAAAATATACGATTAAAAAATATTTTTTTAAAAAAATATTTTTTAATGGTAAAAAATGTAGGTGGGAAGGATTACGGGTGGGACAAAATAAATTATTAAAAAATATTTTTTGAAAAAATATTTTTTTGAATTAAAAAAGGTAGGTGGGAAGGATTACGGGTGGGACAAAATAAATTATTAAAAAACATTTTTTAAAAAAATATTTTCTTGAATTAAAAAAGAGAGGTGGGAAGGATTACAGGTGGGACAGACTACGCCCACCGGATCATTTGCGCGTCCCGACAAAAAATAAGATACTCCTTTACCAGGCTTTACACAGAGAAGACGTCTTCCGCAGGATCTACCTACCCAAGGTAGGCCACAGCACCTCACGCCAATAACGGTGGATTGGCAAATCTTCAAACCGTTATACGTCGCATATGAAAGCCCCGCGGTAACAGCCCGCAGAAGGCGCGAGCTTCCCGTATGTTAAATGGCAGGCACTTATCATACAATGACCTTTTTAAAATAAAATAAAATAAAAAAAAAAAAAAAAAAAAAAAAAAAAAAAATCACCGTTTGCGAAAATGTGCCGTCCTGTACCTTGTATACCTGCAACGAACGGGGGTGGGACTGGTGGTGGACACACAGAGTCACAGAGGGGCCGCGCAGGCCGCAGCACTACTATCGTCTATTCCAAAAGAAGTCATCAGCAGCTTGGCTAGCAGGATGAAGCGGGGCGGGGCGGGGCGGGGCGGGGCGGGGCGGGGCGGGGCGGGGTGACTCCGAGGACCTCCCGCACCGGGCGGCACGTCGACTAAAGGGGGGGACATCAGCGTGGAACGGATCAGGCCGTAACGAGACAAGATAGGAGGAGGAGGAGGAGGGGCCCGCCCGGTGCCCGCCGCGCCCCTCACACACTCTGGTCCGGCCCGGCACGCCCACCTCCCGTCCATATCTCACTTGCCGCTCTCCATTTTATGAACACGCGGGGGGCTGTCCATATATAAACGCGCGCGGTCTCCATGCGAACCAAAAAACCGTGTGGGATAGATTACGCTGTAAATCTATGTGTCGTCGTTGAACGAAAGTGTGGGTTTGCGTTTCATATACCCGCGAGCGAGAGCGTTTGAAACATGGGTAAAAATTTTTGGAGGTCGTATTTCTGTCACACGCGGGCGCGCCCTGCAGGTGATACGGCCTTCTGTGAAAGTCGAAAAAAAAAGGAGTCTCCCCCTTCGCCTCGCTAAACGGTGGCGTTCGATGCCTTCTCGGAAAGGTCGCGCGCGCCAAGCCATAGTGGCGCGCCCGGGGCCCAACAGCCGCGCGCAGCCCCTGCCGCCTCGTCCTTCCATGAATACGGGGGCGTAAATGAGTCGTAGCCCCACGGGAAGGTCACGCGGCGGACGGTGCTCGCCAAATATTTAACGAGGGGTGCGGGCGGAACTCTGCTCGCTCTCTTTTTGCACTTTCCAACATTTTCCAATGTTGCTTCCTGCATTGTGATGTGACCAAGATAAGATAACCCTGTGGCGTAGGAAGTGGCTTACGATACGGTGTACTCAATTTGGCAATTCAACCCCCTTCCCCCATTTTCCACTTGCTGTCATATTGACCTCCAAATTGAGGTATAAGGTGGGGTGCGCGCTGTGCGCGGCGCATTCTGGGGTGTACTCCACGCAAGCACACCCTGCCCTGCTCTTCGTCCGCCCCTGAGATCAAGTACGGAGCACTTATCTTTCTTGCCCGATAGCTGCGTTGCCGAGGAAGTTTGAGGGCCAGCATGTGCAGTTTGCAGCACGCCGGATTCTTTCCTTACGCGATAGCGATAGCTGTGTGGCCCCGGGGTAGTTTGACGGCCTGCCTCCCCCCCTCCCCCCTCCAGCCGGTAGTTTGGGCGCGTTACGTGTGTTGTGTCCACCAGTGAGCCGGCGTTTCAAAACATAATCTCTGGGCGGGCAGCAGGAAGGCAGGCAGGCGGGGCTCGGGGCGGGGCGGGGCGGGGCGGAGCGGGCGGAGCGGGCGGGGCGGGCGGGGCGGGCGGGGCGGGCGGGGCTGCCGATGGCGGACGGGTTGCCGTGCGGCGCGACCACCCCGGCGCGGCTCTACGCGGGGATACGGCCCCGTTGTTATTGAAGATAATCCGTAGAAAAGGTTGTCATTCTTCCGACTCGAGTCGACTCGACGACGCGGCGCGGCGGCCCACAGGAGTCATCCTATCCGGCCCGGCCGGGTCCAGCCGTCTGATTCCGAAGACCGCTCTCGCGCCTCCGTTCTTGTCGCACTCATGGGGGCTATGGTGGCAACTGGCAACCCCAACGTACCGCTCCGACATAGGTGCGACAAGGACGGGGGTGCGAGAGCGATCTTCTGAATCGGGCGGCAGAGAGGTGTGGAAAGGGAGGGGGGAGGGGGAGCGAGGCGAGGCGAATCGGGAATAAAGCGCAGGGGATGAAGATGTGATGAAAGGTGGCCCCGTGTGTGAGAGAGAGATAGCATTCCTCGTCGCCGCAGCTGCACGCTGGGCCTGCCTGTGCGCGTGTTTGGGTGTTTTCCGGCCTGTTTTTTCCGTTCTTTTTGCGGGTGAACGTTTTTCGCTTGTCCCATATCAAACTTGCAGCAGGGCCTAAACGTTATCCGTGCAGTGTGCGATCAAACGAGACCTTCTCCAACTTATCAACTCTAAATACAATTGCGCTGCCCCGAGGGAAACAACTCTGAATTTTAAAATTCAAATTTTGGTGTGCAAATTTTCGTGAATTTTTGTGAATTTGTGTGAATTTTCGTGAATTTTTCTGAACTTTTTCTTGAAGTTTACCGAATTATTTTTTTTTCTGAATTTTCCTGAATTTTCGGAATTGTCCTGAATTACGAGGCGTACAAAAATTTTCCCCTTGCGCTGCTCACAAATTTCCGATTAATTTGTCATGCAGGCAGGGGAATGACTGGGTTGTTGCGAACCGTTTGCGTGCTGTCATGTCGGTAATGACGGTACGCGCCCCCGCCGGGGCCCCCACGGCCCCTACCCTGCTGGCGCCACCAGCATGACTTCACGCCGGTGAGTTTGGTTTTGGGTCCCTGGAGGCAGCCCAGGAGGGAGGGAAGGCCTGCGACAACCGGCCGACCACACAGCCCGCTGCCGTGCGGCCCCGTGGCTCATGTGATATGATTCCCATGATGACGCACGGGCTTTCCTGTAATTAATGATTGTTAATTCTCGAAAATGTTTTATAGTGCGCGGCGCGGCTCCTCTGGGATCATTGAGCAATGCCGGCTGATTTCTACCGCCGCGAAGCCCCCGAGGAGAAAACAACCCCAAAATTTTTGTACACCTCGTAATTCAGAAAAATTCATGAAACTTAAGAAAAATTCAGAGAAATTTAGAAAAATTCAGAAAAAAATCAACCAAATGTTGGTAATTTTCAAGGAAAGGTTCAGAAAAAATCAATAAAACTTCACAACAATTCTCGAAAATTTACAAAAATTCACGAACTTTGTACACCAAAGTTGAGAGTTGTTTCCCCCTCGGGAGTCTCCAAAGTTGTCCCTCATTTTGCTACAAGTTTTTTCCCCCTCCCGCTGCGTCCACTCACCACGCTCACGGCCGACAACGCGCAGTCGCAAGTCGTGCCCGACATACATCCGTTCCGTTGGCAACACTGTGTGTTCCACACAAACAAACGACGAGCGCGCTACAGTGAGCGGAGAAGAGAGAGAGAGAAAGGTGACTGATGGCCTCGGGCGCGCGACGGCAAAAGAATACATTACACATTACACGCCGCCTTTAAAGTGCGGCGGGCGTGCGTGCGCGCGCCCTCCCGAACACTAATAGTGGCCGAGGTACGTGAAAAAATCGCGCATTTTGTGAAAGAAGCACCAAAATTTGCAGAGACGTTCTTAAAGGTATAAGGAACAATTCTGTCCGAAGGCCTTTTGAGATTTTCGAACCGTTCAGCCTGTACCGTTCAATTCGTACAACTTGAACACAATGGGATAAGTAGCAGTAACGCAGGCCCTAATTAAGCTAACGAGTGGCGTGGAGTATGTACACCACCTAATTTGATGGTGCCCAACACGATGAAAAGGTCAGTTGGGCGATTCGAACACTTTTGAACACTTCTTTGAACGTTTTTGTACATTTTTGAATGCTGTCATGCCTCGCGGCAGAAACCCTGTAATTTTGACCCTTTAAGCAGTTTTTTTTTACATAGTGAAATTCTGACAGGCTAGAGGGTTGTACAGGACCATCTCCCTAGCGTGTACAATCCCGTTCCGAACACTGACTTGAACACTGAGTTGAACAAAATAAGTTGTTTTCGAAGCTAGGTATCAGACACGTCGATTCCATGTGAAATGGGCACGCTAATGACGAATCTGGACACAGAAACAAGGTTTCTCCACTCTGGAACACTTTCCGCTTCGTTCCGAACACTGAATGGAACAATGAGTTGAACAAAATTATTTGTTTTCAAAGCTAGGTATCCGACACGTCGATTCTGTGTGAAAGGAGCCCGCTAGTATCGAATCTGGACATAGAAACAAGGTTTCTCCACTCTGGAACACTTTACTGCTCCGTCCCGAACGCTGACTGGAACACTGAGTTGAACAAAATATTCTGCTTTCAAACAAACCCAGGTATTACACACGACGGTACAGAGAAAGGGGCCCACCAATGACGAATTTGGACACAAAAAAAACGTTGGTCTGCTCGGGAACTCTTACCGAACCGTTCTGGAAGCTAGTTGGAACAATGACATCTTTTAAATCTTGAACCCAAAATAGCTTTTTGAATTTAAAAATGTAGAGCCTCCTAAATTAGTACAATATCCCGTAAAATGTTCCAGACTAGATTTCATCGCATTACCTTCCTCTGCCCTTCCTGCTGCGAGAAGAAAACGACTATTATTTTTGATTACAGCCTGGCAACAATTTAAAATACGAAATGTGCGACCGTACTGTGAATATAGACAGCCAAATCAGAAAAGGCAATGCCCTCGCATGTGACAGAACCGTCGCTCTTATTTTCTTGGGTTCCCACTCTCCTCGCCTTACACTGTTAAAAATTCCGTACCCCCATGTACCAGATACTACGGTAAAACCGTTTTGTTTGGTGACGGGACGACAATATCTGAAAAATTACGGTATTTTCCGTGACCAATTCCGTAGTTTCAGTTTCTTGAAACTTCGAAAAAAGTTGAAATGCAGGCTTATGTGGAATATACGGTCACAAGTAGTACGGACGAACCGTACCCTATTAAAACGGTAAAAAATTTACGGGGAAAACCGTACTAATTACCGTGAAAACTTCTGACAGTGTATTCAACTTAGTAAGGCACCTTAAATGGTACTTTGGCTCAAGAGCAATGACATCAGTTGTGCTCCATCAGCGTCCGGACCGTTTTTATTGGGTACGGTTCGTCCGTACTACTTATGACCGTATATTTCACATAAGCCGGTATTTCAACTTTTTTCGAAGTTTCAAGAAACTGAAACTACGGAATTGGTCACGGAAAACACCGTAATTTTTCAGATTGTCGTCCCGTCACCAAACAAAACGGTTTTACCGTAGTATCTGAGACATGGGGGTATAGAATTTTTAACAGTGTAAGGCAAGGCGAGTGGGAACCCAAGAAAATAAGAGCGACGGTTCTGTCACATGCGAGGGCATTGCCTTTTCTGATTTGGCTGTCTATATTCACAGTACGGTCGCACATTTCGTATTTAAAATTGTTGCCAGGCTGTAATCAAAAATAATAGTCGTTTTCTTCTCGCAGCAGGAAAGGCAGAGGAAGGTAATGCGATGAAATCTAGTCTGGAACATTTTACGGGATATTGTACTAATTTAGGATGCTCTACATTTTTAAATTCAAAAAGCTATTTTGGGTTCAAGATTTAAAAGATGTCATTGTTCCAACTAGCTTCCAGAACGGTTCGGTAAGAGTTCCCGAGCAGACCAACGTTTTTTTTGTGTCCAAATTCGTCATTGGTGGGCCCCTTTCTCTCTGTACCGTCGTGTGTAATACCTGGGTTTGTTTGAAAGCAGAATATTTTGTTCAACTCAGTGTTCCAGTCAGCGTTCGGGACGGAGCAGTAAAGTGTTCCAGAGTGGAGAAACCTTGTTTCTGTGTCCAGATTCGTCATTAGCGTGCCCATTTCACATGGAATCGACGTGTCTGATACCTAGCTTCGAAAACAACTTATTTTGTTCAACTCAGTGTTCAAGTCAGTGTTCGGAACGGGATTGTACACGCTAGGGAGATGGTCCTGTACAACCCTCTAGCCTGTCAGAATTTCACTATGTAAAAAAAACTGCTTAAAGGGTCAAAATTACAGGGTTTCTGCCGCGAGGCATGACAGCATTCAAAAATGTACAAAAACGTTCAAAGAAGTGTTCAAAAGTGTTCGAATCGCCCAACTGACCTTTTCATCGTGTTGGGCACCATCAAATTAGGTGGTGTACATACCCCACGCCACTCGTTAGCTTAATTAGGGCCTGCGTTACTGCTACTTATCCCATTGTGTTCAAGTTGTACGAATTGAACGGTACAGGCTGAACGGTTCGAAAATCTCAAAAGGCCTTCGGACAGAATTGTTCCTTATACCTTAAAGAACGTCTCTGCAAATTTTGGTGCTTCTTTCACAAAATGCGCGATTTTTTCAGTATGTAACGTGTACCGCGGCCACTATAACACACGTCTCGGAGAGGGGCCTGGCCGCCAACCTAGCCAAAATTATCCTCAGAATACGAATTTTCTGTAAATGAGCTAAAACCTCGCGAGCTCTTTTTTTCATCAGTTTCCTTGCGAACGAAGAGAGCTTATTTACGCATACGAATCGCCGCGCATCTGTCTGTCCATCTCTCGTATCTCTCTCACACATACATACACAGCGCATAGTATTAAGACGGCGCCTCATTAATTTCTCATGACCATCTTTGAATGCCATTAGAATAACATATCTCGTACGAGTGTTTCGCGTCCCGCCGCCCATCGATCACATTCCTCACGTGTTTTGGACGCGCGGGTGTGCGCTCGTGCTGGCCTGCAGGCTGGTTCTGAAGATCGCTCTCGCACTTTCCGTCCTTGTCGCACTCATAGGGCCCTGCCGTCCCCCACATAGGGCACCGCCACAGGTGCGACAAGGACGGAGGCGCGAGAGCGATCTTGAATCAGCCTGCTGCCCGGCCCCTCGCCTCGCCCCGTCGCTCATGAATGGCCTCGAGCACGTGAAGCGCGCCGCACAACATGTCCGCTCCTGTATACCGCTCTTAATTGGGGTTTAATTTTTGTCTTCCTCCTTTCATTTATACCTCTTCCCCGGACCCTCTTCGCTTCGACCTCTTTACCTCCTACTTGGTCTCCGCGAGCTTCCCTTGTTCCGCCCCGCCCGCCTCTCCTTCCCTCAGGTGCGCTGCTATGCCGACTGATTCCGAACATCAGTCTCGCGCCTCCTTCCTCGTCGTACCTATGGTGGTGCCCTATGTTGGGGGTGGCAGGGCCCCATGAGTGCGACAAGGACGGAGGCGCGAGAGAGATTTTCGGATAATCAGTCGGCTACCGGACCCGACCCGACCGGGCTCCTTGCACGGCCGCGACCTGATTTTCATATCGGCTGCTCTGAGGGGCCATGGCCGGCCTCCGGCCCCCTGGCCCCGGCCCCGTATGCCTCTACGTACACATGAGGTGTTGTTCTCAACACGCACATTGAATACATCAGGCGTTATCAAAGAAATAACAACAGGGCCTTGTGATAAGATCGCGGCGCCGCGGCGGTGGCTCGCGTGATGCCGCGGGGCCGATGTGGCCGTACGCAAATGTAACCACAACAGGAAAGGCAAATACCCTGGCGGGGGAAAAGGTAGGGAAAGGGGGGAGGGGGGGGGGGCGAAAGTAGTTCACCGTGTGGCCCGGGCGGGCGGGCGGGCACGAGAGGTCCTTCTCTCAAAAAAATCAGTGTACTCCTCAATATAATCGGAAAAAAATCAGAAAAAGTCAGAAACAAAATTAAAAAGAAAAAAAAAATCGAGAACAAAATCGAGAAAAAAACCATTATTTGCAAGAAAAGCTAATTACGAATCAGTAATAAATCAGTAACAATCAAGGAAAATGACGGAAAACAATATAAAACAGAAACATCGGTATACGCTTGAATTTATAGTGAAGGACCCCACGGGCTGGCAGGCCGGCGGCCGGCGGGGTGCGGGGGATTTGACTCCGCGGGAGGAGAGCAGGGGGGTCGTGGCGGGGACCTGGCCTCATTGTTCGTGTCGCGATAGGCTGCTGCTCACGGAGTCAGCGGAGGATGACGATATATATACACGTACACCGTGGGGGCTGAGGACAAAACCAGAGGGCGCGGCGCACGTCGTAAATTGGGAGCGAGTAAAACGCTCACCGGCAGGCTGACGGTGTAGGTTTTGAATCTTAGATATTGCACGGGGCGATGGGCGTGAACCGCGCCGCCTTTCGATTCGTATCAATATGTAACATATGGCGGGCAACCTGCCCAGGCGGGGCCGCACGCTGAATGTAATTAATTGATTGCCGAGACGCGACCGGGACGGGAGGAGGAGGGTTCAGCGTGCGACTCGATCGATATACAGAAACACACACCGGCGGCGACCATGGTTGGATTTTTAGCCCCTCCTCCGCGGGGCTGAAATTTATTGGCTGCTGTCGCTATGTGGCATGATCCGAGAAGGCGATGCAATACTGTGTTGGGGTTACCTTTTGGGAGGAGAACGTGAATTGAACACGGCGAAGAAAGGAATCGAAAAGGAACGAGGCTACGGTCACGCCCCGCCGTCACGCGTTACTTAACGCGGCGTATACAAGACGTCACACATGACTCCCGCGTGACGTCGCGGGACCACGCAATACATACAAATAAAAAGCGACGAGGAAGCCGTAAAAAGCCCGCAGTGAGAGCGTCGACGACGGACGGTAACGTTTTCCGTTTGGACGTCCGCCGCGTCGTTACAGTAATCCCGAAACAAACGCTATTTAATCGGCGCGCGGGCGGCTTGCGAGTGGTGGAGGGGGTGTGCTCGCGGCACGCCACTACACCACCACTCCCCACCCGGCGCGCCCGGCCCGGCCCGGCCCCGCTCTGTGTAAACACGCCCTCAATTTGTGGCTCATTGATGTTTGATATCCCATTGAGCCCGTGAAAGCGATCGGGCCTGTGCGGCGCGCTGCTGGTCCGCGGTGCCAGCGGTGCCGCGCCCCGCGCCCCGGCCGCATGGGCCTCCCCTCCCGGTGGGCGGGGCGGGGAGCGCGGCGGGCGGCTGCTCATTGGCCGGGCGGGCCGGGCGGGCGGGCGCGCATGCGCGCAGGACCCTCCCCCACCACCGGCGGCCGTGGCGGCGCGGCGGCGGGCCTTCCGCGGCAGCACCGCGGCCAGCCGGCCCCGGCCAGTTGTCAAATGGGGCAACGCGACGCAGGCCGCGTTTCACCAGTCAGCGAGCGTGGCGCGCGGTCATGCGGTGATGGTGTAGTGCAAGTGCAGTGATATGGTGAACGTGCCGTGCCCGAACACCGCCCTGGCGAGCACCCTGGCACTCACCGCCATGGCCCGGCCCGGGCCCCCGGGGGGGCCGCTCGCCCGGCACCGGCCGGGGCACGCCGCGCCCCTCAAGTCGTCGTTCAGCATCAGCTCGATCCTGCCCGAGACGGCGAGGGTGTCGCCCGAGCCGGCGGAGCGCCCCGAGGCCGCCGACGAGCCGCAGGTGGACGAGGACGCCCCGCTGGACTGCAGCGCCCGGGCCGCGGTCGCCGAGGACGAGGAGGAGGACGACGTCGACGACGAGGATGAGGACATCAACGTGGACGAGGACAAGTCCGGTGACAACGGCGAGGACGCCAAGGAGGCGGCCGACAAGGACGACAAGAAGGACGGCGAGAAGAAGAAGCACGAGAAGCCGTCGTACTCGTACAACGCCATGATCATGATGGCCATCCGGGACTCGCGTGACAAGCGGCTCACCCTCAACGGCATCTACGAGTACATCATGACCAACTTCCCGTACTACCGCGACAACAAGCAGGGCTGGCAGAACTCCATTCGCCACAACCTGTCGCTTAACAAGTGCTTCGTCAAGGTGCCGCGGCACTACGACGACCCCGGCAAGGGCAATTATTGGATGCTGGACCCCAGCGCGGAGGACGTCTTCATCGGGCAGTCGACGGGGAAGCTGCGGCGGAGGTCCACGGCCACGAGGAACCGGCTGACCGCCTTTGGCCGCTCCCTGGGCGGGCTCTATCAGGGCATGGGCGGGATGCCGCCCGGCTACGCGCCGTGGGCGCCGCTCTACTCCATGTACCCCCGCTACGCGCTCATGCCGCACGGCCCGCCCCCGCACGGGCCGCCGCCCGCGCCGCCTCCGAGCAAGGTGACGCCCGCGCGGCCCACCCCCATCGCGCCGTCCGCCCCCCACGGCTTCTCCATCGCGCGCCTGCTGGCCGGCGTGCCGCCGCCCGCCGCCCCCGGGCAGTGCGCCCCGGGGGTGCCGCCCCTCCTGCTGCCCGGCCTCGGCCACGGGCCGCCCCCCGCCGCCCCCGCCGACTCGGCCCTCAGCCTGTGGAACAGCGCCCTTCAGCTGCTCCAGCACCAGCACCAGCTGCACCAGCTGCAGCAGCATCCCCACCACCAGCAGCACCACCACCACCCCCACATGCTGCCGGCGCGCCCGCCCTCCTCCAACTGCTCCAGCAGCCCCGAGCTGCGGGAGCTGGGCCGGCCCTCGCCACCCCCCGGCGCCGGCCACGCCCCCGCACCCGCCCCCTCCCCCGCGCTCGGCCCCGCCTTCAAGCCCGTGGGGCTGCGGCCCGCGCCGAGGTAGCGCAAGTGATTCACCGGTGTGTTTTGTTTTTATTTTATACGATTATGTAATGGAATATCACCGTAGTTATGATAAATCTTTGACCAAGAAGCAATAATGTGCTTGAGGATGGTTTCGTGCTTTCAGTGACTTTTCAAGAGAGATCTGAAATCAAGAGCGCGTCGCTGTACCCCAGGTTCGATATCTGTGATACCATTTGTCTATTTTAAATACTTGTACGATTGTAGTACACCCACGTTGTTTTCATATTTTACTGTTCATGTGCTGGACTCGACGTGTCGGTCCTTGTGTGCTTTCGTGCAAAATACTTGAATGTATGCGCTGTTAGTTATATTTGCCAGTCGACGACGCACTTTCACCACCACCAAATATTTAAATTTCCAGACGACGAGTAATGGGTGATGAGCTCTTCATTGTTATGTTATTGATATATTGTTCTTGACAACTGCTTACAAATGTGTTAAAAAGACCAAAGATTTAAATTATTATCAACATTTTTATTATACATTTATTGAGTATTGTGGATGGAGGTATGTTGTGATTAAAAATAAAATATGATCACCTATTTCTGTAATGACCGCCTTATTCAATTTGAGATTTCGAAAACATTTATAATAATGATTTTGTGCATTATCTCCGAAACACACATCTTTGCTGAGCCGTCCGAAACGTTGTTCACATTCCAGTAACAGTGCCCCTCGCCACGCCTGCGGTGCTCGCTACGGTCATGTCCGCCACCTGTTGAGGCGAGAGAGCTGCTATTGTGGGGCGGAGTATAACAATAAAACCAGCCTGTTTGCCGGTAATGGCGTAAAAAGCAACTCGCTGAGGAGGAAGCTGAACGTGTGGCTGCGCACCCAACCTCTCACGCGTGACGCGCGCTGCAAGGTGGCGGTGGAAGTGAGGAGGGGCTTACTTATGAGGGCTAAGTAGTGGGCTGTCTCGAGGGAGGAGGGGAAGGGACGGAGAAGAAACTTCATCTGCATGCCGTGCTCGTCGCGTCGCGGGCTATCTGTGCCTCGGGTAGCTATAGCTGCGTTCGTGCCCGCTCAGCGACTCAGCGTATAGTTACTCTTCGAGCAGAAAATCCGGTTGTCACATTTGACCGTCTTACACAGTTTGATACACTGCACCGTCATATTATCTCATTATTTCCCTTTCAAAAGCGGTTCCGAGGGAAACACGGTATATCTTTAATAAAGACGCGCCCGGCGCGCGAGACATGGCGGTGCGATCAGGCTGCTCTCGTCTCTCTTCTTTTTTGGAGCAGAGAAAGTTATTTCGTCGATATGCATAACTCGCAAAAGGTGCAGAGGGGCGAACCAAGAGAGCCGCCGCCTCGATCTGTTTCGTTTTGCCGCGATAAGTTGGCAGCGTTCCTGACATGTGCGTGCAGATTGGTGTGTATGTGTTAGAGAGAGAGAGAGAGAGAGAGAGAGAGAGAGAGAGAGAGAGAGAGAGAGAGAGAGATCGCGTGTGTTTGTGTGTTCGGTCGACATCTCTTAATACATACCGGGTCTGGCGCCGCCCCGCTGTTCGGTTCAATTAAACGTCTCCAAATATTGGTACTTGGATCAAACCCCAATCCGGGTCCGCGAGATGCTCATAAATTCGCAATTATGGGCCTTGTCGCTTGTCCCCGCACACCTCGCTATCTCCCTCGCGCGCGCACGAGCCAGCGAGCCAGCCTCCGTGTGGGTGTACGAGTATGGCACCGCGAGGACACTCACTGGAAAATCTTATGTGCCATGTGTCAGCTGTAGCAGTGTTGGTCACACTACGTGATGTGACCATATTTTTTGGTCGCGTTTGTAATGTGACATCCTTAATGTTATTCTGATAGGCATAACATAAAGGATGGCTCCGTATGTCACACGACAAACGTGACGAAGAATATGGTCACATTACGTAATGTGACGCATGAACACTGTAAATGGGGGAATGATGTATGTCGATCACGAGAGGATAACGCACGTTATTCTGTGGTTTTCGTGAAATATTATTTAAGCGAACTTCTGAAATTTATTTTCGATGACACCATTAGATTCCTCGTAAAATTTCCTTTTAAACGAGCATACGTGTCATGGGGTTACTACCCATAGTTTCGTGGCACGTCATTCTTGTAAGTGTCTTTTTCCGGGCTCGAAACCCCATGACATGTATACTCGTTTGAACGGAAATTTTACGAGGAATCCACTGGTGTCATCGAAAATAAATTTCAGACGTTTGCTTAAATGATATTTCACAAAAACCGCACAATAACGCGCGTTACTGTCTCGTGATCGACATGCATCATTCCCCCGTTTTCAGTGAACTGGTCACATTACGTAATGTGACGCATGAACTGGTCACATCCATTGACGTGACTACTGTAATGTCACATTTGTTTTTCCAGTACTGCTACTAGGCTCAGGGGAAAACTGTCACCGTACTTATGAAAATGCGGAGAAAATGTATGTTGTCGCGGAAAATAAGGGTCAGAATATTTGATTCGGTGGACTGCACCTGGCGGGGCAGGGCAGGGCGGTCGCCGGGGGGCTGCGCGGGCGCCAGAGACAGGATTATTGCCAACGTGTCCATAAATTGGTAAGCCTACTCGAGTACGTACATGTGTATGTGTGTGTGTGTACGCATATTCAGATGCAAAAGCTGGGCAAAGTCCGGCCTCTGGCGCCTCTGGCCCGCTCCAGCGCTCAGCAGCGCCGTGCGAGGCGAGTGCGTGACTGGCGGCTACTAGTCGACCCGCGGCGCGGAGCAGGGGGCGCCAGCAGCACGGGGCGCGGCGCCTCGCCCGGCCAACACTCTGACCGTCTGGCTCACTCTTACCCAGAGTGGAATAGGCAATCTCGCTCTCTCTTACCCAGAGTAGCATAGGCAATAAGCAAGCAGCCCAAACACACTGGACCCTGCACTGGTGAAAAACTGCAGTTAAACTGTAGTTTGTTTATGGTTTGTGAGTGTACGATAAGAAACTGTACTTTGATCTGATGGTGAACTGTAGATCCTTCCATCCGGGTAAACCGGGCTGCATAATGCACCTGCCTACGGTAGGCACCATGCACGTAATTGGGTGTTGCCTTATTGTAGACAGGCGAAGAAGATTCACTCGAACGAGATGTGTGTCTTTTATTTGCACAAAGTGGAACAATAATCTTATTTTGCACATATCTGTGGGCTAATTCGAATATCATTTAGTATAAGATCATGAAATTTTGCCGGGGGTCCCCTGGTGAAACAACTCTGAATTTTAGTGTATGCAATTTGGAAATTTTTGCGGATTTTCGTGATTTTTTGTTAATTTCTGTGAACTTTTTTGAATTCCTATAGAATTCTTATGAATATTAACTTGAATTTTACCTGGATTAATGTGAATTTTCCTGCATTTTCTGAATTTTCCTGAATTTTTGTGAATTTTTCTAAACTTTGCGAGGTGTACAAAAATTTCATAGTGGTTTCCTCCTCGAATTTCGCGCGAACGAAACTCAAATTTAACTTTATTAAAAGCGTTTGCACGCAAAAACGTAAAAATACGGTCAGCGTGTGCAGCCCGCTCTTCTTTATCTTAACTTTGTTTGCGCTACCCATTGCCTACTACTCCGCGGCAACACGACTCTTCTTACCTCTCCGCCTCAACAACACGCCTCTCCCTCCACCTTTCCTAAAGGCGCGCGCGTTAATGTTAATCGCCGCCGCGGGTCCGTAAGGCGCGGCGCTACCCGGTGTTACTCGCCGCGTGCTGGTGTGTTGGCGTGTGTGAAACACGCCGTGTAGAACAAATGGGGAACACGGACCGGCTCGCTTTTTATTGAAAACACGGGACCGCCCTGCGCCCCCCCGCTCGGGCCCGGCTGAGCCTCTCGCGCTGCTCGGGCAATCACGGCTCTTCTCTCTCTCTCTCTCTCTCTCTCTCTCTTTCTCTCTCTCTCTCTCTCTCTCTCTCTCTCTCTCTCTCTCTCTCTCTCTCTCTCTCTCTCTCTCTCTCTCTCTCTCTCTCTCCTGTTTCCTCGGCTTTATTTTGTTACACCCACGGCCATAACACAGCGGGGTGCAAAATGATTCTAACGACATACATCCATACACACGCTTGGTCCCCCTGCTTCCCGCCCCCCTCTCCCCGCCGTGCACGCCAGTTCTGCAAAATACGTATCCCCGAACCGAACCAGTTCGATTAGACGCAACCACAAGGGACACTGCACACCTGTTTATATATTTTCTTTTTTTATTTCATTTCTTACTTTTTCTAATTTTTATCCCGTCCGGTTTCTAGCGCGCGGCGCTGAAGGGGGGAGGGGCGCGCGGCGAGTAGCCTCCGCGCCCGCTAATTGCGAGCGGTCACAACTAAAGCGCGCCTGCGCATAAATTATAGACTGAACACGACCTGACACCAAATTCGCCCAGCAAGAGTCGCTTAATTAATGACGCGTGCTGCCCGCATCGCGGCGACTGCAGCAGGCGCGGGAATGCAAATGTCCCGCCCCGCCGCGCTCGCCGCGAGGATCCGCGTCACGACCAACTTTCCCCTCGCGTGTCAATCACGCGTTACAATTTCTTTTGGCTTGATTTTTTTTTAAATTTATTTTGTAAACTGGAGGTTGGGCCTCGAGGAATGATTGTGCTTTGTGGAAAGGGCCGCGCGGCCCACCACGTGTGTGATCTCATAAGGCTGATCGCCATTAGTTTAGGAAGTGTTCTCCGAATTGTTTGACGCCGCGGGTCACGCGGGGGGGCGGCCCCGCCCCGCCACGCCCCGCCCCGGACCGTGTTGAGTAATTCATGTGACAAGTCGACATCGTATCATCATATAATCGTCATCATCTCGGAATTGGAATGGATCGCCGCTCTTTGTCTCCGGGGCGGGCCGACTCGGGTGGCGCAGAAATAGAATGGGTACCCTTGCCGCCGCTCGGCTCCGCTCGGCTCTGCTGGGCTCCGCCGCGCCGTGGGACTATGCATACAAATTGTCTTGTCATTACCGAGCCTCGGTATTTTCGAAGTCGGTCCGCCGCACAGCCAGCAGCAGCAGCAGCGGCATAACGAAGGGGCGCATGATTTTCTCTGGCGGGCGCGGAACTACCTTGCGTGAACGGGTACACCGCCCGGCGATGGCTAAACACCGGTGGGTTGCTGAGCCGTTCGGGTTTCAGGTGCCACTTGGCTGCCACGCCGCCGCCGGTCGAAGGGTGATGGGCGCCTTGTGCGCCCCGGCAAACTCGCACGGGATGCCCAATTTGAGTTGTTTACGGCTATAAACAACATTTATGTACCTTTCAGTAGGCTTCGGAAATACTTTTATCTTTGCGCTCCCCGTTCCCCACCGGCGCATCGCCCCTCTCCCTTCCCTCCCTCTCTTTCGCTCTCTCGCTCTCTCGCTCTCTCCCTCCAGGTTGCTGTCCTTTACTTTCTCCTTCCCTCTCGCGTCGCTACCTTCAGACGACACAAAGATATGCTAAAAAGATGATCGCACGGCCGTTCGGAAGTATGAGTTTCTGACTGGCGGGGTCTTAATTTATTCATCACTCAGGCCAGTTTGCTAAACACAGTCTCAAAGTCTAAAACATGTGCTTTGCCCGGCCCCGCCCGACCTGGCCCGACCCGGCCCGGCCCGGCCGGGGCAGTGTAGATGTGGACTGACTTTGGCCGGTTTTCATTTCGCTGGAAGTACCCGGTCGCCATTTTATGGGTATCGCTTCGGGAAGCTTGAGTGAATGGGGGTTTGTTATTAGGCTTTGATGTCAGACCCGGAGGCCGCGCTGCTTGCTTTCGGTCCATTTCCAGAGCTGATCCCCGGCCGGGCCGGCGCGGCGGGCCGTCTCCGAATGGGGGTCCAAATCGTTGCACCCGCGATGCCGATCTTGCGGCGAAGCATCTTTTGATTTTTCGGACGCCGACGACGACGCGGTGACAGCACCAACCATCAACCACCTACCCGCGTTTTGTTTCTTTTAGCGGTGAGGCGCTTATACGAAAATTCCAGCAATATTTTGGCGTTGCATGGTTTGCCTCTATCTGTAAGCCCTGCATATTGAATTATCCAAAGTTTCTCCGTGGCGCGCGGTGGCTGGATCGCGGCATGAGAGGTCCGAGTCACTTCAAATCAGGGAGTCTGTTCTATCTCCCCCCCCCCCCCCAAAAAAAAAAAGGTGCTGTGTCAGGAGTAGTATCCCCCAATTTATGTTGTCGGTAAATCATTGCTCGACACGTCTGTATAAATAAGCCACACTGATGAAGATATCTGGGGCCCCTGGGCTCTGCCGGGACGCTTTCTGGGGTCCGGAATCCGGGGCGTCGGCGTATCTCCTTGAGGGCCCAGGTAAGGCCCTCCCCGCCTTAATGGTTTTCGCCAAAAGGTTTCGCTTCGCCCCTGCTCCTCGCGCTGCCGGCCTGTTGCTTCAGCGTGTCCATGTTTGCCGTATCCGCCCTTGCACATTTTCACGCTATCCCTGTTTCTGCCAAACACGCATCAGCGTTTCACTTTTTTTTGTTCTTTTTTTTTCACCGACTTGAGACGCCGAACCGAGGGGGAAACAACTCTGAAATTTTTGTACACCTCGTACTTCCGAAAAATTTAGGAAAATCAGAAAGATTAAGAGAAATTCAGGAAAATTAGGAAAAAATCAGGAAAATTCCACGAAATCTAGAAAAGTTTAGATAAATTCAGGAAAATATAGGTAAACTTCGATCAAAAGTTCTCGAAAATTCACAAAAATTTATAACGTTTGCGCCCCAAAGTTCAGAGTTGTTTTATTCTCCTCTCGCTGAACCGTTTGGCTGCGCGTTCACCGCCAGGCGAACCGAACTGACGGGTTCCCGAGTGCGTCGCCGCGCGCGGGGCGTCGTTTGGAGGATTTAAGCCGCGCGCGGTGTCCCAAAGGCCCCACCGCTGGGCCCTGCCCGGCCCCGCCCGGCCCCGCCCCGCGCGTACCGTATGGATGGCCCCATGTGTCTCGAATAGCAATAGACACAGCAATAAAATTCTCACGTATCGGTGCGTCCGGACACTCCGAATGCGCTGCGACCCAGGAGGGGTACCCCGCGGGCCGGGCGCGGGTACCTCCGGGGCCCGGCGGGGGCCCGGCCGGGGGCCTGCGGCGGCCGCCCCGCGGGGGGGCTTATGAGGTCCTTTCGGCACGCCAGCGCGCGATATGTTGCCCATCCCCTAATAAAAAATAATAATGACACCAACACGCCTATGAAGACGTGCGCTGCGCTGCGCTCGGCCCCACTGTGGAGACTTTACTCAACCTACTCTCGTTGTGTTCCAAACAACAAAACCTTTCCTCAAAACAGAACGCCGTCTCTCTCGCTCTCTCTCTCTCTCTCTCTCTCTCTCTCTCTCTCTCTCTCTCTCTCTCTCTCTCTCTCTCCCCCCCTCTCTCTCTCTCTCAGTTCAGTTCAGTTCTCTCCCTATAATCTTGGAAAATATTCAAAATCTCTCCCTGGGAGAAAGGCGTTCATAGAGTATGAAACTAAAAACTTCTGCCGCACAATGGGATGATCGCTGGTATAGTGATTCGCAACATGTAAAACGCGCCGCACGACTGACCGGTTCCGCGGTCACGGGGAGGAGCAGCGCGCGGGGGCGCCGTTCTGACACGGCACGCACGCGCTACCAGCCTCCCAACTGAAAAGGCCAATGTAATTGACTCATCACTGGCGTACGTGCCGGACTATACTCCAGGAGAATGCTGCCGGCCTGCCGGAGGCCGGGCTAAGGGGTCGGCTGGGTGCAGTGATAGATGGCGGTGTGGATGGCGGAATGTGGTGGCGGTAGCGCGGGAGAAAATTGGGGAGGGGGAGGGGGGGTCACCGGAGCAGCCATGCCCGATTTATCCGAGGGGGGGACAACTCTGAATTTTGGTGTACAAGTTTAGTGCATCTTTTCAAATTTTCATGAATTTTTGTAAATTTATGTGAATTTTTGTGAATCTTTATTGAATTTTTGGGAGTTTTCTGAAATTTTTCTTACATTTTTGTGAGCTTTCCTGAAATTTTCCTGATTGTAATTTTTTTATATTGTCCTGAATTTATCTAAATTACGAGATGAACAAAAACTTCAGTGTTGTTTCCCCCTCGGATTTGCCGCAGTGTTCGAGAATGGGCAAAGGGGGCCAAGAGAGGTAGGCTTTGAGTTGGGCAACCCCATTTCAGGCATTTATCTAGCTCAAAGATATCCGGCCATAAAAACGACGTGACTTTGAACTCTGGGGGACGCGAGTCGTGCGGCTGTGTACGCTTCGCTGTTACACATCGGGCTAGCTAATCGACACCTCTGTTGGCGCCCTCCAACATCTGTCAGGAGGCATTAGCCCCCTCCTACTGGCCTAACTCACTCTCTGTCCGTCGACCAATCTACTTGATCCATCTCTAATCCGGTCCCTCCTCTCTCTTTCTCTCTTACTCCTGCGCTATCTCACTCCCCTACAGTGAATCGATACCCCGACAGACACTTTGTGCGCGGAATTTTCGCCGCATTTCATGCCTTTGGGCCGGCGGTCCTGCGGCGGTCCAATCGTCGGCTTCTAGGTCCGAAACAAGTCGGCCACTCCCGCGTCAAGCTATGTGGTTGCGGCCGACATGACTGCCCCCTCTCTCTCTCTCTCTCTCTCTCTCTCTCTCTCTCTCTCTCTCTCTCTCTCTCTCTCTCTCTCTCTCTCTCTCTCCCCCCCCCTCACCTCCGACGGGCGCGCGAGTGAAATCAATCACCGATTCTATCGCGGCGCGCTGTTAGCAGCGCCCTCCGGACCCTTCCCTTTGGCCGGGAGTGACGGCGCGCGAGTGATTCACACCGCCAAACTGACTCTAATGACGAACACGCTCGGAGTGGCGATCTAATCCGATATATCCGGATGGGAGTGAGATCAGCGGGGAGGGAGAGAGAGGTCCTGATTCTTTTCGTCACCTTCGGTTTTGCAATTGTGTGACTCTTACCGAAACGCCCATGAGTGAATGAATGAATGAGTGAGTGCAGGTAAGGTAAGACGGGATGACTATGACCCGAGCGGACCACTCCAATCACCTCTTGCAACACTCGACCAGCTCGAGATGCCTCTGTTGAGAATAACAAGCCAATGGTTCCTTCCGGATAAACAGAATATATATTGTCGCAGGGAATAGGGGCCTCTGCTGCTTCAGCAGGTTTAGTTTATTTCCTTTACGTTGACATGTTGCCGTCCGCATCGTTTCGACTCCCCTTGGCCCTCGGCTATATGACGTTCAGTTTTCCTTGCGCCTCGCCTCGGTGCAGCTGCTGTGAAAACCAAATAATGTGGGCCCCATGAATAATAGCAATCTTTATTTTCACGGAGCGCCAGTGGCGAATGCTAGTGTGGGAGATTTAGCATGTGAGAGGAAGGGAATTTGAGATTCGCAAAGAATATTGCCACTTGATCCAAGGATGGCTCCCCATTGGAATTGGGGCGCCGTCGCCATTCTCTAAGCCGTAAATCCACCTCATGCAAATCAACTGCATCTGAGCAGCTGGCACTCGTGTAGTCTTTGCAAAAATCATCCCGGTGACGCAGCAGGACCTGTGGGCATCCCTGGCGCTCGCCGTCCTTTCTGCCCGAACTCTATAATCCCATTTATGGATGAACTACGCACAAAGCCCTGCTCTCAATCCCCTTCGAAATCATGCCTACTTATGCATCCTTATGCAAAAGAAGCGTTTGCACCTTCAAACTATTCATCCGCGTGTTTGTCGGCCTGTTGACCGGAGGAGATCGGATTTTCTGCGAACCGAAAGAGAGAGAATTCGGACCGCGTCGGGCAGGCACAAATCCGCACAATTGCAACCGTCGAGTGCTTTGCATCACCCCGTGCAAAGAGCCATGCCGCACGTGTCGCCTTTCATTCGAGGACGTCCTGCAAGACAGAGCTCTGTTGTTTGCGTTTGCGTGGAGAGAAAAAAGAGAAAAATGCCAAAAGTCTGCCGCAAGGGAGAGCGGGCAATATAGAAAATACTCATCAACAGTCGTGAATATAATCCTTTTAGAGCAACAACAGAGACTCTGGCGACAGGATGGCGAGGTCCAGTTAATCCGCAAAGGGCTCGGCGGGGCGGCACGCCTCAGAGACCACCGCAGGAGTCACATGTGCAGTCCAGGCGGTGCAAAAACCCCTTGGCTGGGACCGGGACCGCCTTATCTGCCAGAGGGAAAACAATGTGCGACCGTATGTATGTGTTTTTGTCTCAGTGTGTGGCGGGGCGGGGCGGGGCCGGCGGGCTAAGCCGCCAGTCTCGCTCTTTACAGACAACAACGAACTGGGTATTTTGACTGGTCGCGTTGGGTGGGTGTCTTGTGCGGTCTCGCAAAATACCGAGGGGGGATCACTCATACAAAATGTGCACAATGATTGTTTTGACTTTTGTTTTTTTTAAATTTTTGTGATTTTTCTTTTGATTTGTCAAGGGAATTTTCTGTCACCTTTTGATAAAGTTTAATCTTTTCTCCCTCTTACTGCCTTTTTTTCATAGTTTTTTGCAGTCTTTGTTCAATTTAGTTCAAGATTTTTCGAATTTTTCTTTATTTTTTTCTTCGGGATTTTTTAATAAATGATTTTTTTTGGGGGGGAGGGGGGGTAACAATGAAGTGCCCCCCCCCCTCGCAAAATACGAAAACTGTTGCCCTACTTGAGCTCCCCCCGCGCGGCCACCTCCGCCCGGCGCCATTGTCTTTGCGGATTGGCATCATGAGACACTACTTGAAGTCGCCGGCATGGCTAATGGGGTGGAGGTGGTGCGCGGGTGGTCCGGGGCCCCGCCCCGCCCCGGGCGCGTGTCTGCGGGGGGATTAGGGTTGGTGCTGGAGCCCTGCTGGAGCCTGGGAGGGATGACTTGCGGACACGCGCCCCAGCCCGGCCCAGCCCGACCTGCCTCTCCTCCCCGCCTGTCATTAGCTGCCCGATACAGATGTGTGTGTAGGTGAGTCGCCGAGGTTACAACCCCCTTGCACGGCCGGGGGGTAGCTGCTTCTCATCCTGCGCTTTTCGCAAACTTCGGCGCGCAGAAAAAGTCGAGGAGGAGTGAGTCGTTATATGTTGGTTGCGCGTTCCCCGAAAGCGAAGCCCGGCAGTTTGCGACAATCTACCCCCTGCCGGGCGGGGCGGGCCGCGGCGGTCCTCTCCTCCGGGCCCCGTGGCGCCCGGTGGCTCCGAACATGACCTGGCAAACAAAATGCTACTAACGACGCAACAACGTGCCCTCCCTCCTCTCTCGTACACCGGCAAGTGTTACAAAACTGGGTCCTTTATTTGGCGAAGAAGGGACGGGTGACGTCTTTGTGGGGTAGGAGGACGCGGGATCACTCCTCCAGGGAGCCCGTCAGCGCCACGGGCAGCCACAGGCACCTGGAGGACGTCGAGGCCACCGCCGCCGGCCCCCGCCGCGCGGGCGCGCTCTGCAGCTGCAGCTCGTCGGCCAATAACTTTCTGGGAATAATGAGTTTCTTTGAGACACCTATTTGCAGTCGACGGTTTGACCTGCTTCGTAAAAGAAAAATAAAGGTAGAAACGGTCACGCGTGCGCCGCTCTGTGGTCCTCGTTCTGCACGGCGGCGCCCGCGGCGGGGCGCTGGGGGGTTGCTCGTCCAATGCCATGGAGAAAACCCCGGACGAAAAATTTAAGTATGTGTTTGTATTAGCACATTTCAACAAAAATAGTCGAGGGAATCTCATCCAGATGGGTGTCCAGTGCGATCAAGGTCTTTGCATCTGTAAAAGCAATAAAGGAAAAAGGGAGGGTGGGGGAAAGAGTGGGATTGTGTAAGGTACCGCGAAAAAATAAAATAAGGAAAATTTTGTTTTCATCGATACTACCTTTGTATATCACGTGTGGCACTAGTGAAACGTATCGGCGTTTTACCTTTGAAATTGGCCGATGGTGGGTGGAGTCCGCTTTTGGCGCGCGGCGAGAAAAGACTCTCGAGACTCTTGAGTCGTGATGGAACAGCGCCCGGCCCGGCCCGTCCCAGACCTATACACACAGGATGTGGCCGATATGCAGAGCGCGCGGGGAAGATGGAGCGGCACCACTCAATCACACAGACGACATGCGCGGGGCGCGACGGTGACATGCGGCCGTGACGCCCCTATTCAAAAGGCAAACCAGAAAAAAAAGAAAGAAAAAAAAACGGACAGGACAGGACACACGAGAGAAAAGTCTTATCTGCTGCGAGTTTACCGCGCAGTTGTGGGTGCCGCGGCGCCCGCCGGGTGGGAGGACACGTCCACAATCAAAAAGGAGACGGAGGTACGACGAAAAGACGCCCGCGCCGACACCTGCGCGACTCCTTTGGAAACACGCAGGACATCTACTCGTATTTGCAATCGTCCCGTCGGGACGTCTCGCGGGCGCTGCACGGATATCGTTTTGGCCTCCCATATTCATACGGGAGATGACAGGCGGAAAGCACTCGCCGCCGCGGGGGTAGCTGAACCCGGTGCAGCGCTACTCTGCGCCGTGCTGCTGGCACACATCCTGCAGCTCTGCAGAGGTGTGATGAGGAGGAACTTTTTTTTTTGTATGCTGGCTGTGGTGTTGGCAAGACGTTGTCAAACAAGAGTGCTTTCCAAAATCAAGAAAACATTCTTAATAGCAAAAAAATTACACATTTTTTTTTTCTATGTTGGTGTACTGTGACACAAATCAGTAAAAACTTAACCTACAAAATTTCTATAAATTATTATTTTTTTATTTTACAGAGACAGTGATGGGAGGAATCTGCCGCGCCGCAAGGAATTTCGAGTAAAAGGCAAGTCCATATGTCATTTTTATGGCTGAGGCCCGTGAGGTCGTTGGTGGTGGTGGTGGGGATGGTGCTATCGACTGCTCTCCTTGGGATGTGGATGGCATGGGGCGTTAGAGATACACCTCTTCTCGATTTCATGGCTCGAGAAACCCCCGGGGATGACTTCATCACCGCGGGGCCGGGCGAGGCCGGGCCGGGCGCGCCAACCCCCTTGATGGACAGGTCGATGAGATGGGAGTGAGGAGGCATCCACCAGCGATATTGACGGCCGCCTGTTCCCAAAACACGTCCGTGCTGGTGCCTCTCGCGCAGGAGTTTGTCCCTCTTCCTCTCTCGCTGTGCCTAACGAAACACAGCAAGAACAAGCTCTGATTTTTTTGAGGCAATTTCGGCCATTTGAAGAGAATGGGAAAGCAGGATCTTAGTTATTAAAATGTTCGAAAAACTTAAAAATGAGTCATTTTTCTGAATTGATGAGAATGACGTTATACTTTCCTTTAAAATTTCAGGAAAAGGAGTATTTTTTTATTTAAAATTTTAGAGAGTTCGAGGAACTTTTGAATTTTGCCTTCGAGTTACCAAGATCATCTCAATCAGACAGACCGCCTCTTTCTACCGTGTAAGCTGACGTCTCAATGTTTCATTTCGCTGTTGAAGATAGGTCGTGAAGAGGCATTTTTCTGCAACTTTTTTTTTCCTTTTTTTCCCCGCTTTTTTCCTTGGATGCAAGGCCGAAATGCATCGCGCCATGCAGCGCGGGGCCCCAGTTATATGGCTTATTTGACTCGGGCCGGGCGGTGCGGCGCGCGCCGATGGCCATTTACCACGCGTGCCTTCACTCCCCGGTGGCACGCAAGGCCCGGGCCGGGCGGGGCGGGGCGGGGCGGGGCGTCGGCCGCGTCTTTCTCATTTGTAACAACTCTTCTCCCGCTGCCACACGCGCACGCACGCGCGGAGCCAGCCGCGTCTGATTCCGAAGATCGCTCCCGCGCGCCAGTGCTTGTCGCACTCATGGGGCCCTGCCATCCCCAACACAAGGTGCGACAAGGACGGAGGTACGAGAGCGATCTTCGGAATCAGACGGCAGTACTGGCTGCGGCCCCGCGCGAGCCCGCAGGGCACCGCAGAGGGGGCAGGGGGGGCATGGCCCGGGGGGGTGGAGTCCTCCGGGGCCCCCGGGGGCCGAGCCCCGGGTGCGGAAGGCTCATAGCTCTGATTAATTCCCTCCCTGACTAATGAGTGTGTATCGCCTGTCCGATTCACTAAAAGGGTTTTGACACGCGCCGGGCCCGCTAGGCCGGGCCGGAGCCGGAATGTGATCCTCCGGTGAAGATTCCTCCAGGGCGCGGAGCTTGGCGCCCCAGCAAAGCGTCCGGCAATAGGGTTCTCTCTGCGGCCTGATTCCGAAGATCGCTCTATAGTACCTCCGACCTTGTTGCACCGATAGCGGTGACCTGTATGATGGGGAAGGCAGGGCTCTATGAGTGCGACAAGGACGGATAGGTACTTGAGCGATCTTCGGAACCAAAGGCGGCGCGGAGCAGGAGGTTGACGCGCGGGGCAGCGGCGGGCTGCTGGGGGCTCGCGTGCCGAGGGGCCGTCTGCAGCCGGTGCGAGCACGCGCGCCCTCTCTCGCCACCTTTGGAAACAAAATAATTGAAGTCGAGCGCGCGCGCGGGTGTGTATGTGTGTGTGAGAGAGCGCACAGGAAGGCGTTCTGTTTGATAAACGCGCGTGTGTTGGCCCGTCAGATTGTGTGCGCCAAAGCTGACGAGCGATCGCCGACGGATGTGTGTATACAGCGCGACTGTGCCGCTGAGCAGGTCCAGACTAATGGTGCCCGTGCGCCGCTCTCGCAGCAGGACGGGGCGCTCGCGTGTAGCAGGAAACGCGTTACAGCGGCAAAGGTGTTACAGTGAGCCTTGCGGGGCCTCTGTGACGGGGGAGGCTCAGCATTGAAGGATTAGCGAGGGTGAAACAACTCTAAAATTTTTATATACCTCGTAATTAAGAAAAATTCAGGGAAATTCAGAGTTATTCAGGGAAATTCAGAGAAATTCAGGAAAATTCACAATTCACTAAAATTCATAAAAATGTAGGTAAAATTAAAGCAATAATTCTCGAAAAAATTTACAAAAATTCACGAAAATTTGCAACATTTGTGCATCAAAATTCAGAGTTGTTTCCTCCTCGATGATCGACTTGCTGTTGCTGCTCGGCTGCCGGTGATTTGCTCGTAGGCTCGCGCGCGCATTTTTATTATTATTATTTAGGAAAAGAAGCACTTAACGTATTCGTTCGTCCCAATGCGGAGCTATAGAAAAGACTGTTTCTTTATTGCAACATTTTCTTTAGCAAGATGCCTTGCAGATTACTCGCTATTGCAGCTCTGTGAGTATGAATCGTGGAGCGTGGGCTGGCCTTGGCAAGGCTGGGGTGTGTACAGAATATGAAGCCTTGTGGGCAGGGCAGGGGGTTGGAGGTTGCGGGCATCTGCTTGTCATATGCGGCCTCTGTAATCGGGGCTTGTTTTGATAGGCTGTGTAGGATGCTCGCGTGCTGGACCTCACAGAGAGAGAGAGAGAGAGAGAGAGAGAGAGAGAGAGAGAGAGAGAGAGAGAGAGAGAGCGAGAGCGAGAGAGAGATTGCGTTCCGAAAGGATTTTCGTCCAGTTGCTGTAGGGGGTAAATGTTTACACAAGCATGGAATTGTTATTGATCGAGATGGCATACGGGAAATGGCAAATGGCTCACCGGGAGCAAGACCTCCCCTAGTAGTCAGTGATGGCTAGTGGGGCTTGAGAGATCCTGTCGCTAATCGGGGGGAAAAAAAGGAGAAGCGAGGGCTCTGATATAGCCCTCGTCACCTCGTCTGTCTCTCTCTTTCTCTCTTCCTCTCTCCTCCGACCCTCTCGCTCTCTCTATCTCTCGCTCTCTTACGCTCTCTCCGCCTGTGTGGCAGTGTGTCCAGATAAGGGCGCCCCTTGTTAGGCCGGTAACCCGAGAGACGTCCGCACCACCCTCGCCCATCCCGTCCGCCCCTTATATTTTTCCTCCCCTTTTGGTTTTCTTCACGCCCTGGCCGCCCCTGACCGTCCCGCCCGCGAGGACAACACCACCCGGACGGAAGGGAAACGTATTTGTTATTCACCCTCCGTGTATCTGCGGAGGCCAACACGGGGCGCCGGACGTTGCACGGAGAGAGCGGTGGCTTTCGAGGGAGAAACAACTCTGTATTTTGGTTTACAATTTTTTATGAACTTGTTCGATGTTTCGGGAACTTTTGTGGATTTTCTCGATTTTTTGTGATTTTAAAAAAATTATCTAAATTTTTGCCAATTTTTTTTTGGTGAATTTTCCTGAATTTCTCTAAATTTTCATGAATTTATCTGAATTACGAAGTGTTTAAATAAAAATTTCAGACAGAGTCCCCCCCCTCCCCCCCCTCGGCTGGCGCAGACACCCACTCCAGCTGTTTTGGTGCGTATGGGGGCCTCTGCAGTTTCTGAAAATGTGAAAAGTATAAGTGTGGTCAGGGGAATGGCTGGTGCGGGAGCAGCCGCGGGAGAAAAGCGGCCGACCGAGTGAGGCAACCAGGAGAGAGGTGCGCATTACAATATATCGTGTGGATAATGCATTCCGTCACGAGACACGCGTCAGGGGCCAATCAGATCGGCCGTCTGATTACAACTGGTGATGGAGCAGGCGCGAGTGAATGACTCATCGAGGAGCTGTCTCTCTAGTGTCAGCCTCTCTCTCTCTTTCTCTCTCCCTCTCTTTGACTCTCTGGCCCTGTGCCTGCTCTTGACCGAGGAGTGCAACAGTGACGGCCGCCTCCGGGTTGTGTGTGTGGAGGTTCTCTCTAACACTCCCTGCCTACGTCGACTTCAAAACACGGGTCGGGAGTGAGAGGCGCGGAACCGCCTCCAAACTCAAAACATCGCATTCACATTCGAGTTCGCGTGCATGTCGAACAGGTTATGTTATTATTGGTTCGCCGGGGACACGGCGGGGCGACCGCCAATACTTTCATATGTATTCATGCGGACAGCTTTGAGGTGGGCACTTTGAGAAAATATGATAAGAAGGGGGGAAAAAAAGAGTTTTATATGGGACGGGCGGTTAGAAGCAGGTGTTGTTGGCAATCAGTCGGTCGACGATTGAATTATTGTATTTCCTTATATCTATTCAAGTGTCAGGAATAAAATCATCGAGTAAATGCCCGGTAGAATTTTTTTTCCATTTTAACTGGGTTAGATTTGGTCGACTCCTTTTTGTCCCAGCAAAGGTGGAAAAGTCTGCAGACCATGGAAAGTCTCCAATCATTGTGTCGATGGAAAATGAGCGCAGGTCTTGCATGGAAACACACATACTTATGGAGAGGAAGCCCATGTGGTGGGGGCCTGACTGCATCACTGGGTGGGGCGGGGCAGGCAGGGCGTCCCATTAGAAGTCCTCTTGAATAAAACCGGCTGTCCTTTCATACTCGCGGTCGGGCCTCTCCCTCGCACTGCTGACGTTTGCGACGACTTTATTTTATATCGAAGGGGGGGAGGGAGAGAGAGAGAGAGAGAGAGAGAGAGAGAGAGAGAGAGAGAGAGAGAGAGAGAGAGAGAGAGAGAGAGAGAGAGAGAGAAAGACTTAGACGCGTCGTCAATGTCGAAGCGTCGTTAATTTACGTCCAGCGATTGCGCGCGTCCTGCTAATTTCTCGCCCGGGTGGCGGGCGGGGTGCGGGCGCCTCGGTGACGCGGCGGTCAGCCTATGTGCAACTCCCGGCCCGGCCAGGCAGGTTAGCGAGTGCTGTCTTATCGCCTGCGCTCCGGGGAGGTCCAGGTCCAGGTCCCCCGGACGCTCGGGGCTCCCGTCTCCGGGCTCCGGGGGCTCCGGTCAGGCCTAGACGAGAGGAACGGGGGTAACCCTAGACCTTCTTCCTCCCAGCATTGTCTGCGCTGATAGCCTGTCGCCGGTCCCCCTGCCTCCTGCAGGTCTGGGGGGAGGAAGGGGTTGCAGCGCTGCGCTGTCCCCGTGCCGCCAAAGGCTGAGGGGCGGGGCGAGGCGGGGCGAGCCGGGGCAAACCTCCGGCCTCGCACGCTTTTGACACTATTTTGCCGACAGAACGCGAGCATAGGTTTGATTACGAGGCGGCATTCGCTTTGCTTCTCGGGTATCATCTAGGAATAAGGAGTGAGGCAGCGCGAGTGCAAGTAGGAAGAGGTGGGAGGGGGAGGGGAGGGGAGGGGGCAGGGCATGGGTAGTCTTCCTCAAGCACATACGTTTGCCACCGCCACCGCCACCGCCGCCCTTGCCTGCCCTCCGCGCGTACCGACGCGTATGGGCACAGATATGACATTCCCCTGCTGGGGGAGGAGGAGGAGCAGGAGCAGTCTTTTTCTTATACCTCTGAATACACGTATCAGACGAATTAAAATATCCTCCAGCGTGTCGTCTGTTTCTCGCTCTGTCTCTATCTCTCCTCTTTCTCTCTCCTCTCCCTCCCTGTCTCCGCATGCTCGGCCGAGTCTTTGCCCTCCCTCCCTCCCTCCCCCCCTCCCTCCCTCCCTCCCTCCCTCCCTCCCTCCCTCCCTCCCTCCCTCCCTCCCTCCCTCCCTCCCTCCCTCCCTCCCTACCTCCCTCCCTCCGTCCCTCCCTCCTCTTTGGATCGGAAGCGCTGCTTCACGCACGGCGATGCGGCAATTCGTATAAGATCGAAGAATTATCGGGGCCGTGGCTGCTGCAGAGCGGTGTTGCATCGCATCGCCATGCAAACCGGGATTATTATTGCACGCGTGTACACCATGAGCGGGTGACCTGCGGCCGACATCCGATGTATCGGACGAAACTGGAAATTTTTGCGAGGGTGATGAAACAACTCAGAAATGTTTGCACCTTCAGAGAAATTCAGGAAAATTCACAATTCTCAAAAAATGTAGTTAAAATTCAAGCAAAAATTCACAAAAATTCTGTAAAAATTCAGACAAATTAACGAAATTTTACGAAAATTTACAAATTTTGCACACGAAAATTCAAAGTCGTTTTCCCCTCGGATTTTCGTGCCTGGCCCTGTCATCTCTGACAACTAAATGTTAAGTACATCACTGTCACGAAAAGTGTCAGGCCGATAACCCTACAGCGCCCCACGCCCCATGCGGCCTCACACTTACTGCCGTACTGTGCTACGCTTGAGTTGAAGAGATGGCGCCAGGCCGGGCCTGGTCCCACTCCTGCGTGGCTTAGATCACACACGCCCGCAGCCGCCGCGCTTTCCTCTCCTCCTATCCCCCCCCCCTCTCTCTCTCTCTCTCTCTCTCTCTCTCTCTCTCTCTCTCTCGCTCTCCCTCTCCCTCTCCCTCTCCGCCCTGCTGTTCCACCAGCGCGTATCGAATGTCGGCGTGTGATTCGGGAGAGGCGACGCCGCGACTAGACGGGACGGCTTGGCCCATTGTGGCTTTGATACACCTGTGCGCTGCTCGGCCGCCGTTCAATGGCCCATCCGTGTACGCCCCCACCTGCGCTCGGCAGCGGCTCTCATCAGAGAGCCAATTCCCTATTCCTCCTAAAGAGTTTCCATCGCCCCATAGCAGTTTATTTTTCAGCCCCTGTCTCGTGTGAGCTTTGGGGGGAAAGAAAACTGCCCTCCCTCCCCCCCCCCGGCCTTTCTTGCTGATGCGTTTTAGATGAAATAAAAAGGCAAAGGCTCGATGCGACGGAAGGGGAATAGAACTGAGCTCCTCTTGTTCGTCGCGGACAGGACATTGGTGCATGTCGGACCACACCAAGCCTCTCCTTGTGCTCCTTGCGGTCGCGCGCGCGCGCAGCGCTGCTGCTACGGCAATGGAGTCATCATACACGGGTGGACAGGGCGGGTCCGCGGGCGCGCGCGACAGAGCCACGTAAGTGCGCGAGTCCGCCGGCCGAGATGCGGCCCCGGCCCCCGGGACCGGACCGGACCGGGAGTCACCTGGGGCCGCCAATGGGTTGAGCCGCTTGACTGGGCCTGAATGCCGAGCATGCCGAGCCTGTGGCACGGCCGGCACGGCGTGCGGAGTCCTTGCCCGGCGTGGCGCGGCGTGGCGTGGCGTGGCGCGGATGATGGCATATTCTTTCCAGCCGGCTGGCCACATGCGTGCGGAGCGCGCTGCTCTGGCAGGGACATCATGTACGATGCGTTTGTCCCGGCGGCGACAGCGGTGGTGGTGGTGGTGGTGGTAGTGTGGTGGGTGCGAATGTTGGCTCGCTTTGGAAAGCTTATTGAGAACCGCTAACATGGAAATCCGATTACGGCCCAGCTGCTTTGGTAACGTGTGACCGCGCGCTCTCTGGCACAGCAGCAGCGGCGGAGCTCGAGTGGGAGCCCGCGCACTCGTCTCCTTTTCAACCATTATTGGCTGAAATATCCCTTTTTTTCATTTTTCCTTGTATGTGTTCATAGTTGAGATTCTTGATGATGCCATACCAACTACAAAGCCATTCTGCTTTGCGGCCTTGCCCGGTCCTTCTGGATCTCCGCGGCTCCGTCGGCAACTATGAATGAAAACGTTTCAGCAGTAGAGTAACCCAATACCGAAATCACGAGCGGGCCTCGCCAGTCTGAGCGTAACCTATCCGCCCCTCATTCACGGGGTGGGATCTGCCCCGCCCATCGCACCGCCGCCGGGCCGGACTTGAGCAGGCCTCTTGGTTGTAACAATTTGGGCGTGCTCGAATTGCAAAATGCGTAACAGGCTGAGGTCGGTCCGGGCCGAGGCCGGAGCGATGAGCCGAGGCCGGCGGGGCGTTCCCAGGCTAATGAATAGGGTGCACACCAGTAACCTGTTGTCCTTCGTATTGGATTACGGAAAACAAACACGGCCAGCGCCCTATGATTACCGACTCGCTGGAGCGTGCGGCCCGGCGGGCCTGAGCCGGTGCAGTGGGGCGGGGTGGGGCGGGGCGGGGCGGGGCGGGGCGGGGCAGGACGGGTCCCGGGCGCCAGCAGCAGCGGCGCTGGCCAGCCGGGGGCGCCACGGAGCGCGATAATCATCGAATTACACAGAGGGAGCGGCAGCAAGTGCCGCCGCGCCGGGCCAGGGCAGGACAGGCGTCCTCGTATCGTAACCAAATGCGCAAAGCTCCTCGTGAATCACAGTGCTTTTATCCTGACAAATTTAGCAACTTCTGTCGTCCTTGCACTGTTAACAATTTTGTTGTAAGTTAACAGGATGCAGTTTGTCATCAACACTACATGTTTTCAAACAGCACGGTAAAAATAGTTTCTTGTATTTCAGGATCTTTCTTGGATCTTATGGAGAATACCAAGACAGATCTTGAAATACAAGAAACTATTTTTACCGTGAGGAAAAACAGTAAATTAAAAAAAAAAGTAAAAAAATCTAAGAATTTTTTTTTTTTGGTCGAAATGTAGTGACTTCATTTTGCCTTTGTGGTATATCAAAATATTTGTTTTCAAAGAGTATGACCTGCAAACAAAATTAAGAACGTTCTGCCTGTAAGCGCCATAGCTTGCAGATTCACTGTTTTCTAAGAGTGCTGAATAAATAATCCGTATTTAGTATAAAGTTTATAACTGATGACAGAACAGCCGTACAGAAACGGGATTCCCGTGAACCAGATGGTCGTCAGGCAACTAGTTCTACACTGTGAAAAATACTCGTAAGGGTTACGGGAAAATTCTCCATGATAAAAGTCGTAAAATTACAATTTGAAATTGTAGATTTACAAGCACTCCCTATCGACTTGGAATTGACCGACGACATATTTTGTGAATCAAAATTACAAAAAAATATCGTAAATTTACGAGGATATTTTTCACAGTGTAACAACGTGGAACTTGTGTCCGATCTCTATGCGACACGAGTGAAACATAAAAATCAGTGACTCGGGACTTATATTCTGCGGTGTGAATCTACTCCTCGTAGTCTCTTGAAAGAAGCCGAGTCCCACAGATAAGGTGGTAAAAGCGATCGAAAACAACATTTACGCAGCACGTAATAAATTCTAATCGTAGCTGAATCGCTGTGGTGCGGGTCTTGAGCAGCGTGTGTGTGGCGGCTCGGCTCGTTGCTGCAGCGTGCAAGCGTAATCGTCCATCATCTACCTGTCCTGTGGTGAGACAAGAGCAGCCCCTAACCGCGCGTCCCCTACCACGCCACGCCACGCCACCGGCCCGAAAATGACCAGCACGCAATGAGACGTGATCGGCCCTAGGGCCAGGGACGCTCGCCATTTCATTCACAAAACTGGCCAATTACACCGGATGAATGGGTGCCCGGGGGGGGGGGGGGGATGCACCCCGTACTGCTCCTCCGGGAGTGGGTAGGATATGTCGATCGGGATAGAAAAGGTTTCCACCGATATACGGTTTCACCGGGCGGGGCGCGCGGACCTGTTGAGGGAAAACAAACATTATTGTTGTCGTGGACTTGATGTGGCCATCGCGATGCTGTCTCTCTCTCTCTCTCTCTGCGCCTGCCCGCCGGCCCCGCGAGGCTCTGTCTCTCTCTCTCTCTCTCTCTCTCTCTCTCTCTCTCTCTCTCTCTCTCTCTCTCTCTCTCTCTCTCTCTCTGCGCCTGTCTGCCGGCTGCTGCGGCGGCGCCTCTTCCGGTCCGCTCCGTTTGCTGCTCGTCTCGCCAGTCAATCGGCGCCGGGCGGGGCGGGGCGGGGCGGGGCGGGGCGGGGCGGGGCGGGGCGGGGCGGGGCGGGGCGGGGCGGGGCGGGGCGGGGCGGGCTGGTGGTCCAGACCGGGGTGGGGCGCGGGGGGCGGCCGCCGCCAGGCCGCCAGGCGACAGGTTGCACCGCTTGCGGCCCCGCTGGTCGCCTGGACTGGACAACACGACGGTCGTTGGACTAGCTGCTTGAAAAATTCCTCTGTGTACAGCCTTCGCGCTCACGAACAGAGGAGTTTCTCTCGCACTGACTTGTAGGTGAGCGGCGAAAGCCATTTTCAGACCTGCAAGTGTAGACGAACGCGGACACCGGACACTCGCCCAGATAAAAGTGCTGGAATAATTTTCTTCAGGCTTGCAAGTGTTGAGAAAAATATCGGAAAAATACCCTGACCATCTGCTGAACCACTCTTTTTCTGTATTGAATTTTCCTTGGGTGAATTAGCTGGTTTCCTTTGACGCACAGAGATTTTGGTTTGACCCTATAAGGGCCGCACAGCAGGTAGCGCTGCGACCACGCCTCCCAAGGAAATTGAGACGACCTCTGTTGTGTCATCATCTACCAGCTGCCAAACCTACTAGTATCGCTATACCTCACAAGCACAAGCACACACACACACACACACACACACACAGACACACACACACACACACACCTACATGCACTTACCCTCTTTTGTTTTCGGCGCCCGACTTCTTCAGAAAAATATAAATTGAGACGTTTGTCGTTTTGCCGGTGATTCACCCTCCCATTACGTGTGCCTGTATGGTCTGCGCCGAAAACTGGGCTCGGTCACTGTTGTTGATAATTACCTGTAATGCCGGACGAGCCCGGACCCCTCCTCCTACACTGTTGCCAAAAAACAAATTTAAAAATAACTGCAGAAAAAAGCATAAGCGACCGAACTGAAATGATGGCCCGGGGCGGGGACGTTTTGAGAGAAGCAGTGGCGTTATTTTCAGACATGTCATGGACTTTTATTGTTTTTTTTATTATTTATTTTTCCCTCTCTCTTTTTTTTGCGAGTATGTTGCTTGTGTCCCTACGCTGCCCCCAGCATCATTATGTATGATTGCGGATTGTCTGGGCCGGGGCAGTGCAGTGCAGTGCGGGCGCCCACTGCCCGCACGGCATACTGCGGCTCGCTTCGGAGCGAAACCCAATCCGGTCTAGACGGACACATATAGCCGGATGCCCAACAAGAAGTCGGCCTGCGTGGAGCGAGGAAGTGCACTTCTCTAAAATAAAAATATCATTTCCTGCCCGAGCTCTCTCGCTGCTCGCTCCCTCCCTGCAGGACGGACGGACTCCTAAGTCCAAAGTCGATAATGACTACGCGAACTGCGCGCTTGGTTGCGCAGGACAAGGTTTAGAGTCTAAGTGACGCGCGGGTTATGTGTTCTCTATGACTTGACTTGAGAGAACCATGCAGGCCACAAATGATCCAAGGTTGTTCACCGACAGGAGTCGGCTACGAGGGGGAAACAACTCTGATTTTTGGTGTACATATTTTGTAAATTTTTGTGAATCTTTGCTAGAACTTTACCTCAATTTTGGGGAAATTTTTGTGAATTTTTCCTCATTTTTTCCTGAATTTTTCTGAATTATTTTCCTGAATTACGCGGTGTACAAGAATTCCAGAGTTGTTATGACGGTAGTATATATAAGAGTTTGCGCGCCTCGTCGGCTGGGCTGCCGTGGTTCCCATGCTCCCGCTGGGCCGGGCAGGGCCGGGCTGCGCGCCTTGGAGGTAGGCCCACCCGCCGCGCGGCTGTGCGCCCAGGCGGTGCCTAACGCGCCGCGGGGACCGAGCCGAGCCGCACGGGGTCCATTGTGGCGGGGCAGTGGAGCACTTGGACGTGTCGGGGGGCAGCCCCGCCCCGCCACGCCCCGCCACGCCCCGCCACGCCCTAACCCCGCCCTGCCCCGCCCTAGCCCCGCCCTGCCACGCACCACACCGATGGACCACCACCTTCGAAGAGCCGCAGCCGCGCACTCCTCCAGACACGACCCCCTTTCCGTCTCTCTCTCACGCTGATGGGAACACATTTGTTCTATCTGATTTTAACGGCGCGCGGTCCCAACCCGCTCCACCACCACCACCACCCACGCGCTCGCACGGCCAGAAAACCTGCTGCTGCTGCTGCTGCTCGGAGGGGGGGGGGGGGGTAGGGGGGCGCTAAGGTGCCGCTTTGCTCCCCGTTAACACGTAGAAACGCATAAAAAAATGGGGGAGCCGTAAAGCAGCAGATGAGTAAGGTGAGCAGAGGAGGGCTTTGCGTACATGCGTGAGTGGTGATCCGCAGCTGGGAGGGAGGGAGGGAGGGAGGGGTGTTGTAGGCGATGATGAGCGTGCGACTGGCCCGTCACGTTTGGCTGCTGCGGGGGACTCTCCATCACAGAGGTAAAGCCCCCCCCCCTCCCCCTCCCACCCCCTTTCTTACCGACAGGTTGCAGACCACGCGGGAGAGAGTGATGCCTGTCTCGGGCCGTACACAGAAGGGGCGGTGCCGGTGGGGGCGGTGGAGGGGGCGCGGACCACCGCCGTGCTGTGCGGTCTGCTCGACTGTCACGCCACAATAAGTTGCGCACACCACTTTTCCGCGCTACTTCTCAGGGGATATATATATATGTCTATAAACCTTTTCTTTTTTCCCTCCCCCGACGCGACGGACACGTTTCTCTAGAAGGCTTCTTCTTGTGGAGTCGCCTGGCTGCCCACCTCAGGTGGATCCTTTTCACTAAAATAAATAAATGAAAAAAAAAATCTTGCTAGAAAATTAGTTTTTGTTTCATGATTGCTGTGTTGCTGACAAATATTAATGGTTGTTTTGTTTAGACCTTTTTTTTTTTGTTTTTCTAGACAATATCTTTCGTTTTTGCTCTGACTATGCTTCTAGAAAACATGTGTTGTTCAACAACAACACGAGTTAGTGAAAAGCTGTCAGTAAAAGTTCTGTGATCTAACCACAATTTTTCAAGCAGGCGCCCGTCCCGGCCCAGCACGCTGTCCAATATTTGTAAGCTGCACAAAGAAGCCTTTGTTGGGCCCCACCAGCCCCCGTCCAGCCCCGCTGGTGTCCGCGGCGTGTGTGTTCGCGTACGATAGCGCACGGGGCGGCCCGGGCGGGGCGGCGCGGCGCTGCGCGGGGCGCGATGGTTCTTGGCATCGACCCGCGCCACTTCTACGGCCTTGATGTCGAAGAACGCCTTGACCTGCTTGACGTCACGCCGTGTGCTGGTTTGATTGAACGGAATTGGGTTGACGGCAGGACAGAGGCAGCCGTTTGGCCAGCGCGATAGTTTTATACGTTCTCCCCCCCCCCCCACCCTCCTCCCCGCACGTGTTATATATATTCCTCCCCAGCGACCTCTGGTGGGCGTGTTGTTTACCCACGTGACAGCGTGCGAGGTGACACGCGTGCCTAGATTTCCACGAATCGTATCGTCTTCGAAAAACCCACATATATATCTATGCTTTTTTTTCTTTTTGGGGGGTTGTTGTATTGGGCCCTTTTGACTTTGCCGGCGGCGCGGCGGTCTGGCGGCGGCAGTCGGATCGCATCGCCCTCTTCTCTCGGAAGCTGGCTGGCCCAGGGGCCCAGGGGCGCTCCCCTCCCCGCCCCCGCGTGCGTGTGTTGTGTTTGCGGTGGCGAGGAGGTGGCCCGCTGCAGCGCGCTGCTGCTGCTGGGGCAGCCGACTTGTTCCGCAGAGCGCACCCTCCTGTCTCTCTCGCACTCTCGGGCTGCGCCGTACAGGTGCGAGAGAGACAAGGCTGAAGAGAGAGTGAGCACTGCTCTTCGGAAGAAGTCGGCTGGCCGCACAGAGCATGACGGACTGCTTCTCTCGGCCCCGTAAAAACAAAACTATGGGGTTTAGGCTAGGGCGGTCCGGGCCGGGCCGGCGGATAGGTTGACGGACAGGAGGCCGGCTTCTGCTCAGTGTGTGCGCCGTACGGGCTGAGCCGAGTGTGTGTGTGTGTGTGTGTGTGTGTGTGTGTGTGTGTGTGTGAGTGTGCGCGCGCGTGCGTGTGCGTGTGCGCATGCGTGGAGGAATCTGATGAGCAAGTCCGTGAGGGCCGACTCGGCTCGGGTCCGACCGCGGGGCGTGGGAGCGGCAGGTCATGCGGACGTAACCAAACACGATCAACCTGAAGGTGTGTACAAACTCTCAATCACGCGCACTTGAGTAGGACGATTGAATTTTCCGAGGAATGTCGCACGCTTTTGGAGGGAAAAGTGTACAAATTTACGAGCGTGACAAGTGACACATCAGCGAGGGGTGCTCTGAAATTCAGAAGAAAAATAATAGAAAAATTCAGAAAAACTTACGAAAATTCAGAAAAAATTTGGAAAATTGCATGTATAATAATGAGCAAATATTTTACAAAAAATTCACACTCTAAATGACCATGGACTTTAATTGTTACCAGCCCCTGGACTTTTTTGAGCATGTCTATGCCGGATACAATATTGTGAGTAGTAAGTTACATTTTAGAAAACTTTGTAACGAGCTAGTAACAAAATTTTCAAAAATGTAACTAACAATACACAATATTGTATCCGGCTTAGGCATGCTCAAAAAAGTCCAGGGGCTGGGAACAATAAAAGTCCCTGGTCATTTAGAGTGCAGAACTATTAACAAAAATTGTTGTTTCCCGTCGACACCTACTTAGTGTGTATGGCACTATTTACCCACTTAAATTTTCAGTGGCATACGTGGTAACAACTCTGAAATTTTTGTACGCTTCGTGATTAAGGAAATTTCTGAAAAACTAAGGAACATTCACCAAATTCAACCAAAAATTCATAAAAATTCAATAATATTCACCATTTTTTTTAAACCTAAATTCAGATGTTTCCACCACCTTGCATACAAAAGACGATTCATGGGTGCGCATTTCAAATATTTGCGCTCATGCATAATTCTTATATATTTTTATAATTTTTTGAAATTGGTGTCCTCGCTTCCACCTACTTGACGTGTGCTGTTCTTGGTGCTCGTGACCCCCAAAGCCCTCGCTCCGTGCACAGTGCGCCCGCATCGCCAGCGCGCGCCGTCGCGCCGGTCCGCTCCGCCCTCGAGAGAGCGGTGCGTGTGCGGGGGCCCCCGCCTGCTGCACCGCCCGCTGCACCGCCTGCACGTGCTGCAGCAGGCCCCACCAAGCAGGGCGTAAACCTGGACGGGAAGATAGCAGCGCGCTAGCAGGGGCCCGCCCCGGCCCGCCCCGGCCCCGGCCGACCATCTACCCGAAAGGGCCCTTACCTCCTCTTTCTCTCTCTCTCTCTAGAGCCCGTAAAAATGTGGGGCATAAAAAGATTTCTGAGAGACAAATGTGTTTTTGTGTGTGAGTGGTGGTATGGTGTTGGTGAAAACGGTGTGGTCTCTCCGGTGGTCGTAAAAGTAGGTGAGGCGCGCGATGTCCCTTCCTCCTGAGGCCTAAGGCTAGGCTTGGCCGTGTGGCGCTGCTCCGGGGCAGCTCTGCCCATGTGCGCCGGCGGGGCGGGGCGACGCAGCCACGTGGAAACGATCTATTAACCTGTTTTGATGACTGGAAAGACATAATTTTGTTTATGAATATTTTGCCCACAGATCTGGTCCTAAAAACTGTTTATGAAGTCGTTTGGTTGACATTTCGGCAAAAGTTCACAGAGGAGCGGCCGCTATCGCCCTTAACGGCTGTTCACTAAACCTCGTTATTTGGAATATCGCTGTGTTGTAAAAACTAACTTTAGATTGGACACGACTAGACGGAGCCATAGGCCTTTTCTTGTTCCCTACTCGTTTTGGGGGATGGAGGTCTTATGTGAAAATGTCAAATAAGAATCGTAAAACACCGACCGCATATGTCCTATGCGAACGCACTGCGGGTGGGGCTTTCCAGAAAAGGAGGGGGGGGGGAATATATGTACTGTTTTAGTTGGACTTGTTTCCGCAATTTGCTTTGTCCTTTGCCGGGGGGTGGTCACTCGTCCGGAAGAGACGCAAAAGCGTCGTCCAAGCCATTACAGGGGAACCAGGAGCACCCCCGCGGACTCGCTGCCCCGCCCTGCCCCGCCCCGCCACGCCCCGCCACGCCCCGCCACGCCCCGCCACGCCCCGCCACGCCCCACCACGCCCTCCGGCGGCGCGCTGGCCCTCGCCACGGCGCGGGGATATTGTGCTTCTCTCAGGTGGAAGCCCGCGCCGCATGTGGGTGCGCCCGCCGCGCCGAGTACAAATACGTCCAAGACTTTTTTTCTCCCCTTTCTGCGCGGTTCTCCGTCTTAAAATGTACGCCGCATCATTGGCATGCGCAGCCTGAGCCAGGCCAGCGTGAAGCGCTGAGTCGAGTATTTATTGTTGTGATTGACTTCAACGATCTCGTCGCTCCGGATTGCGTTGGGGTTCGCTGGGCGCGTATTCTTCCCACGGCTGTTGCGAACCACCTCCTATTGGAGCATTTAGCTCGTAGGCTCAAAACTTTCGCCCCGATCGCCCCGATTTCATCATTTTTGTGGATACACGCACAGAACGTGGCCTTCCTCTCGTCTTTATACCGCCCTAAAATTTCCTCTTGGCTTGAGGATGCCCTCGGAACCCCCTTTCGCTGTTATTGGCGCCCAATGGCCCTCAAAAGAGACACCACTTATGGCGTTTAGAGAATATTTTACGGCCACTAAAAATTACATCATGACCTGCTTCTGAGAACTATCAGACGCGGCCACCTTTTATTTTGATGACCGCCCTGCGCAGCGTCCGTGTGCTCGTATGCGTGTGTGAGTGCGTGTGTGTGTGTTGTGCGTGAGTGTTGGTTCTCGAAGCGCATAGAAAAATGGAAAAGGAATGAAGCCGCAGGGTAGCAGTGCAGAGAAACGGGTGTTCATTTAGATTTGACGGCCCTTTAGTGAATATTATATACAAGTTAAAAAGTGATTTGAATTTCATGATGAAACTCCCGGGCGACATAAATCTTGATGTGCGGTGACCGTCGCGTATGAGACCAAACACATGGCGGTATCGTGATGGACGCGCTTATGAGCGCCGCTTTTAGCCGCGGTCCTTGCTCTTATTTTTTTTTATTTTTTTTTTAAACTCATGTTGCCCTCGTACGTGACGACCCCTCCTCGCGCCGGCCTGGCCGCTCGCGTGTCCGTTTGAGTTCCCCGCACCCATATGTAGTACGCGGTGCGGATGGACGGATATTTTTATCAATTGGTCGGGTGGGCGACAGGCCGCAGGCAGGACACAAGGCTCTTTGTCGCTGACCGCGGCCGCGGCGGTCATGTGGGTGCCGCGGACGGCCCGATGCACGCTGCACGCAAATGCAACCGCTACAGCGGCGAGGTGGGGACAACTCTGAATTTTGGTGTTCACGTTTTGTAAATTTTTGTGAATTTTCGTGAATTTTTGTAGAATTTTTACTTGAATTTTACCTGATATTTTGTGAACTCTCCTGAATTTTCCTAACTTTTCCTTTGTTTTTCCTGACTTTTTCTGGATGTTTGTATTTTTTTCTGAATTTTTTTGTTTTTTCCCTGAATTTTTCTGAAGTATGAGGTGTACAAAAATTTTGGAGTTGTTTCCCCCTCGTACATCGGCCGCTCTGATGCACTGTTAAACTAAATGTGCAACTATTCACCACTTAGAGGTGTGCAACTCACTGCTTAACTCACGCCAGTGTTCAACGCAACAGCTGCGCAATCGCAATGTGCTCAACTATCAACGCCTGCTGCGCACTTGTAAATGTTCAACACGGTAGTGGTGCATTTGCGAGTGTTCAACTGCGCCGGACAGCACTTTTCCGTGTTGCACAATAATTTCAAGCACTGCCGACAACTACCGTGTTGAGCACTTACAAGTACACAGTCTTTGCGTTTAGCAGTTGCGATCCTGTGGTTCTCTGGTGCATTCAGAAAAAAGAAAGGGGGGGAAAAAAAGCTGTAGCGAAATTTGAGTGGTTGGGGACAACCATGGAAACTTGATAGAAATATTCTAGTTGTGAATGTGTTTTTCTAGTTATCTCCCTCAAATTATTGCTGTCACAGCCACGAAGCCACCATGTACGACGATGGTTACTCCAATTTCGCTTTCTTCAGAGTGGAGAGGGGGGGGGGAGAATGGTGCGGAGCTTCAGAGCGCTATGTAGGAGGACGACAGCCGTATGCAAGTATTTTGCTTACCTTTGCCACCCTGCATGCTTCACGCCGCGGTGAAGGGGGACGGGGCGGGGTGGGGGTGCGACAAGTGTGAAACAATGAAGTGGTTGGCGCTAACGACGCGCGTGCGTGCCGCGACAAAAGGCGCTCCAGCAGAGCGCTGGGGCGTGGCGGGGCGGGGTGGGGTGGGGCGGGGTGGGGTGGGGTGGGTCGCGTGCCGAGGAGACGGACACCATCAACTCTGCGGGGCGGGGCGGGGCGGGCGGGTGCTGTGTGGTGCTGTGCGAGGTACCTCCCGTCTGATGTGTTCAGCTGAGTCCTCGCGGCGTTTAGCTGCGCGGTCGTGCTCTATCACCGTGCCAGTCCGGGAGCGCAGACACTCGCTCTCCTGCTCCACCGTCGCTACTTTGGGTGTGATGGTGTGATGCCCACAGGGTGCGCGGGCCTGGGCGGGGCGGGGCGGGGCGGGGCGGGGCGCGCAAACGTCGTTTGAGTTACCTAATCGTTTCTCTCTGCCGCCACGCCACGCCACGCCCCGCCCCTCCAGCGGCACGGGACCTATCGCTGCGATCGCGGGGCGGGCCGCCCCAGGCTGAGGGGCGCGGCCACCGCCGCGGCGCCCGCCCCGCCCCACCCCGCCCCGCCCCAGCAGGGCGCGGCAGCGGGCGCCACGATTAACCTATTCGCCACTCCACTGCACGTTCATCGCGATTACTTTGCATTTCCTTTGGTCGCAAGCACGCCCCAGAGGTCTGGGCGGCGGCGCCCCGCCCCACCACGCCCCGCCCCGCCACGCCCCGGCTGTCTTGCTCTTTTGTTACGTCCTCGCGGCCCGCCGCGCCCGCCGGAAGAGCGATATTGAGCGACACTTCGTGATGCCGAGCGAGCGCGCCGACTCTGCGTGCACGGCGTGCACGTTGCCCGGAACACTGGAAACTCAAGTGTGTAGGTGTAGGGGGCGTCGCACATTTTAGGGAGTGTTAATTTGCACCCTCACTCTTTCAGAAGTTTTCATTTGAAGTCGCACACAAGTTTGGGTGCCCACTCTGGTAATCTTGTGTTCGCCCTCATTATATAATATGTAAAAAGAAATTAAAAGATTTTTAAGTTTCTTAAAAAAAAAATTCTGAAAATTGTTGGTAATCATCAGCAATCGGTAATCGTGTGCACGCTCCTGAACCGAGAGATAGACCCCTCTTTACCTCAAGATCAACGCTCTACCCCTCCCCCTCCTCCTCCCTCTCCTCTTACCCTCCTAGTGGGCTCACTACCTCCGACCTCTCGTCTTCCTCCGCGCCTCGTACTCCTTCTTGTCCTCCTCTTCTTCTTCGTGGTCGTCCTCCTCCTCCTCCTCCGCGTATTCCCTCTTATTATCCGCCCCCCCTCCCCCCTTTCACTCCTAGCGGCTCGCTGACGTTTAGCCGGCTTTTGTCAGTCCCGCAAAGCCGTACAGGTGAGCGAGAGCCGCCGCCATGCAAATTAACCCTCTCACCCGGGGGCGCTGCTGCTGCGCGCGGCGGATGGGCGTGGTGGGGCGTGGCGGGGCGGGGCGGGGCGGGGCGGGGCGGGGCGGGGCGGGGCGGGGCGGTGGAGGAGGTTGATAAGGGACGGACGCCCTCCCGCTGCTGCTGCCGTCCGTGTCACACCTGACAGAAAGCCGACTCTGCACTTTCGTTTTGGCGAAATGAGCGTCGCGTCGGGTCGTCGTCTTCTTCGTGAGAGAGGCGTGGTGCGCCTGTCGTGGCAAAACGAGCACGCGCCAGCGCGCGCGCGCGCGCGCGCGTGTGTGTGTGTGTGTGTGTGTGTGTGTGTGTGTGTGTGTGCGCGCGCGCGCGCGCGGGCCAGACGCCCGGCGCCCGAGCGCGCGTGTTTGAATATAGTCGGAAAAAGTTTTCCACGACGCGGCGCGATATGGCGCTCTTAAGAGGAGGGAAATACTCACGCGGGAGCGAGAGAGACGGTTTATATATGTATGTCAGCTCGTGCGGGGGAGGAGTCGGAGGACAGATTTGGGATGAGAAAGAAAGCAGTCAGCACATGGCTTCAAGGGTTGGACAGGGAGGGAGGGGCGCCACGCCACGCCGCGCGGAATTTATTTTCTAATTGACACGTTTGCCAGGCTGCCGCGGGCGATTCCTCTCGGCATCTTCGTCTCTCTGTCCTTGTCGCACTCACGGGGCGAGGCAGGCCCACAAGGAGCGAGAGAGAAGACACTACTGAACGATATGATACCCTGAATCCGCCTGCTGGGCCGCTGGGCCGCTCTGCTGGAGTCAGCAGCGGCGAAGGGGATTATTTTGTCCTTCGGCATAAGGATTGTATCCCCGGGAGCGACGAAGATACATTACCGTTCTGGCCTTTTCAAACAATACTACAGCATTATCATGACTGTGAACCGAAAGTGTTCAAAAATTTCGCTCTTGTGCAGGCGATTGATCCCAAATGTTTCTTAAAACAGCTGTAGGTGTGAGGAAAATTGTTCAGGAACTTATATTATGGAGATGCGGATGCCCAAGTCGTATACGACATTTGAAACCCATAGTCCTAATTGATCTACTGTGTAAGCGGGTATAAATGTCTAAACTTTTTCATGTGACGCAATCATAAAAATAATATAGTCTGTTTTTCTTCTATTTTAAAACCTTTTTTTATTTTTACTTTTTAGATGTGTCCGTGGGATTGCTGCTGCGCCTAGACTGCTGCGGCTGTATCACGCTTCGCCCCGCTTGCAGAAGTAAGTGAACTGTGTGCGAAAACGGATTGACAATCCGGCGACCCACATATCGTCAACCAAAACAAGCCTCTGTGTGTGTGGGAGAGGGGGGCGGCCTGTGCGGATACATGCGGGTGGTGGCCCGCAGGATAGCGCGGCGGCCCCCAGCCAGGCAGCCGCCGCGCCTTATCGTCGATATTTGCGACATTATTGACGTATTGACAGGTCGTAACAATCCGCGGCAATTATGGGCGCGGAGCACATACAGAGGTTCTCACGCTCCGCGGGCCCCGCCGCGCCGCCGTTACCGGCTGTTGTTGTTTGAATTGTTGTTATTATTATTATTGTCATCAATTTGCATGGCATTACCGCGCGCGCGCGAGCGCTAAAACATCGACATCCACATCGATATTCAGGACGCCGATGACACTGGGGCGGCAACGCCCCTGCGCGCGGGCCCCGCCGCCCCGCTGTGGCGGCCTAACGGCCTCTCGCCGTACTCTGAAATCGACGTAAATATGCGTCGAGAGAGAGAGAGAGGAGAGGTCGAGACACATTAACTTAACTCTCGTACAATAAGCACGTTTTGTCATACCGCTAAATATACTTTTCCTTATCCGCACGGCTGGGTAGTACTCTGTCGTGAATCAGTCTGCTCCACTCGGCAGCACAGAAATTAGCGTGGAGTTTTAACACCAATAATTTTTGGTATCGTAAAAAAAGTTTATAAAAAATGTAAACTAGTAGATCATGCACTGCAATTTGGGATAGATACACTTCCCCAAAAAAAATTTACTGTTAATTTTTAAAATTATCTTTTATTAATTGGTATGTAAAGAATGTTTTTAAAGCTATACCATTTCGATCCTGTGACGTTGGCAGCGACCTGTTTCACAAACTTTTCGTACCCAAAACATAAAAATCAGGTTGTAAAATCGCGTCTTTTGTACAGCCCCGTTTGGAGTTGTTCCCGCTGCGCTCGCCGGGGAGACTCCCTCGCCCCTATGCGCTATAGTGTTCCGCGCGGGGAGGGACGGAGTTTGGCCGGCGGGTCCAGGAGCAGCAATAATGACTTCCGGGTGCGATAAAGACGTGAGCCGATCCATTGTCTCTCCAGTCACTCAATTGTTGTGATGCTGGAAACAATCATTGAGATTAATGCTCGCGCAAGGGAATGTACAGCGCGGGCGTGAGGTTGCTCCACGGGGATTGCGTGACACAGACAGTAGGACTTTTGATACAGATTTTTTCGGATTTAGAGGGAAAGGAGAAGGGTATTCATTTTTAAAGATGCCGGCTTGGAAAGTGTTACGGTCTTGTGTGTGGAGACCGCACTGATCCCGATAAGGGAAACCACTCTGAAATTTTCGTACACCTCGTAATTCAGAAAAATTCAGCAAAATTTAGAAACCTTCTACAAATTTCAGCAAAATTCTCAAAAAATCAGGCTAAATTGAAGTGAAAATTCACTCAAATTCACTAAAAATTCAATTGAAATTCACAAAATGTGTACACCAAAATTTACTATTGTTTCCCCCTCGACTGACCCCCACCGCCGCCACGGTGCGTGCATTACTGCTTATGTATGTATCGCTCCTCCCTTTTCCGAACAGCTGATTGCCATTCCGATTCCGATATTAATAAAGAAAAGGAAAGAAGCAAAAAAACGGTTGGCTGACAAAAAGGGGGCGTGGGGCGTGTCGGATGGCGACGTCTCTGTTATGTTTGCTGACTCGGCTGCTCGTGAATCAGAACGGTGTGATGGCGACACGGCTGTACGTGGCGCACCCGTCACGTGTGACGCCTGTCACACTGTCACACGGACGTCCCCGCCGCGCGCGCGCGCCTGCCTGCCTGCCTGCCTGCCTGCCTGCCTGCCTGCCTGCCTGCCTGCCTGCTGGGGAGTTCTTATCTCAACGAAATTAAACGCAAATAACACAGGCTCGAGCACCCGCGTGGGCATGACCCAGGCTAGGAGCAAGAGCGTTCCGCTGCACGTAGGCAACCGGCGCTCACACGGAAGTAAGGAAGTCTTGGATCTAGAGGTATTTTTGTGAAATTCAAAGAGAAGAGGATCGCTTTCTAAGCCTTTTCCTCAAGTGTAATGCGGTTTCAAGGGAACGCCTCGGAAATTTGGTGTGACATCTAAGAAGACCACTTGGATTGCTCCACAGGATTCCCTTGGACGTCACACCAAAAAAAGACCTTGGGATCCAAGTCTTGATTTTTACCGTGCTCAGCTGCAAGCTAGTCATACTTCAGTAATTTAGAAACCACCGCACTTAAAAAAAAAATCCTTATTTGCCTAAAGTTTGTATCCAGTATGAATTTATTCGCACGGTTTTTTGTCTTGGTGAGATTATATCTGGGTGCAGCGAGCACTCTGGCGGGAAATGGGGGATGGTACCCTTGGCTATTGAAGCTCTCGCTCATAGCTCCTCGTAGACAGGTGAAGGGCGTGGCTAATCTCTGTGCGCGACGTGAACGCTGGGATCACTCCCCCCCCCCCCCTCTCTCTCTCTCTCTCTCTCTCTCTCTCTCTCTCTCTCTCTCTCTCTCTCTCTCTCTCTTTCGCTCGCGCACTCGGTCGTCGTGGCGGAGTGACAATCGCTATTAATCTCCCCGGCCATGACCGTTGATGAGAGTTTGACGAGACGAGCTGGGAGACGTGTTTATGCAACACGTTGAAAAGGGTGGATAATTGCCCCGGTGCGCAGTAAGAGAGAGAGAGAGAGAGTCCGTCTCGTGCGGGTCGTCTTGATGGGTGCGAGCACGATGTACTGAACCCCCCGGTGGCGGCACAGTGTTGTGAAAAGTGGCACCAGTTCACGTTCCGTTTATTCAGTGCGCGCGGCCGCCACCGCAGCGCGGCGATCGCTCGTGGCGCACCCCCACCCTTCCCCTTCTCCTCTCCTCGCCCGGCGGTGGGCTCTGGGGCAGCCCCAGCGTCCACCTGGAGATTACGCGGCCGCTGGCCGGCCGCTGGACCAGGTAGACGATGGGTTTGCTCCCGGGTGCTCCCGGGGCTGTCGCCGGGCGAGGAGAGGAGAAGGGGAAGGGTGGGGGGTGCGCCACGAGCGATCGCCGCGCTGCGGTGGCGGCCGCGCGCACTGAATTAACGGAACATGAACTGGTGCCACTTTTCGGCCGGCGCAGCATAGGAAGAGCCGCCACCGGGTGGTTCGGTACATCGTGGGTGCGAGAGAGTCACCTCCATCCCAGTCCCTCCTCACTGAACTTATGCAAAAATATGTAATAGGGAGATGCGGAGCGGGGCGCGGGGCGCAGCCTGCCGTCTGATTCCGTAGATCGCTGTCGTACCTCCGGCGGTCCTTGTCGCACCTATGGCGGCGCCCTGTGTGTGCGTTGAGAATGGCGGGGCGTCCACATGAGTGCGACAAGGACGGAGGCGCGAGAGTGATTTTTCGGAATCAGACGGCTGAGCGCAGACGCTTTGATATCGGCAGCGCGGCGTCGCGTCGCCTTGAGGAGAGCGGAGCGGCGTCGGCCAGGGTTATGATCTGAACGACAAGGCGCGTCGCGACGGTTAGAGCGGACGACAGGACATGAGTTCCGAATAAATACCCTGTCAGGGGCCGAGCCGCGCCGGACTATCCGAGCTGTTCTACCCTAAGACGGCGGCCTGATCGGCCTCTCTCTCTCTCTGTCTCTCTCTCTCTCTCTCTCTCGGTCTCCTCTCTCCCTCTCCCTCGCACGGCAGGGGACCGGCGGGCTGGATCGGGCCGGACGGACTCAAAGGACGCTCACCGCCCTAATCTGCATGTGGACAACACCTGCCGGTGGACACATGTGGACACTCGGTATGTATGAGGACAGAACGGCGTGCTTATAATTGAGTCCCCCAGCAGCGGTAACCATACCACGCCCCCCCCCCTCCCCTGTCCCCCAACAAGGGCGCACATTGAGAAGAGACATTACAACGGCATGTCGATTGCTGGCGGAAATTATTAAGTCTCGTTTATTCGGACGATCGTTTGTTGTTGGTTATGTTTTTTTGTAAAGTTTGCCAATCTTCTGTGTTTGCTGGCCAGGTCTCTCTCTCTCTCTCTCTCTCTCTCTCTCTCTCTCTCTCTCTCTCTCTCTCTCTCTCTCTCTCTCTCTCTCTCTCTCTCTCTCTCTCTCTCTCTCTCTCTCTCTGTCGGAAGAAGTGATTCCACCGCCCACACCTCGTTGGGCGATCCCCTCTCTCTCTCCCTCCCCCTGGCACCCGTCTCTTGGTCATCATGCCACAACAGCGGCTGGACTCGTGTTTTCCAACGATTGAATCAATTAAGACGGAACAAGTGTAACATCGCGTCGCGAGCGCGCCTGTGCGTGTGAGCCCCGCGCGCCCCTCCAGCACTCTGTACTCACTGGTGCAGAGCATTTCCTTCTCTCTGGAATGGTATCCGCGCTTTGCCAAATACTCTGCGGACGCGTAAACATACAGGGTGTTTCGCGCTAACCACGCTCTCTGCGTAAGTATGCAGCCCATTCTACTTCAGCTGAGCGGGGGTATGAGGTTAGGTGGGGAGCGCCCCCTCACGCCCCGCCCTCACCTCCTGCTCTCGCTAGCAGAAGTAGAATTGGTTGCATAATTGCCCACAAAGAGGGGTAAGTGAGCCACCCTGTATCTCTCGCGTCTAGCCGCCCGCACCACCTTGTACTATCTCTGAGTCCGACTCGTATCTGTCCTGATCGACGACTATACATGCTGCTGCCTTTCAATATCATGTATCGCGTCCTCGTAGCCGCGCCCCAAGACCGCGCCGCGGGGGAGGCAGTAATTGAGTTTGTGGTCACGGGCTGGCGATGGTGGTGGCGGTGGTGGTGGTGGTGGCCGAGGGGTCCTTCGCTTTAATTTTAAGCGTACACCGATTTTTCTGTTGTTTTTTTTTCCCCCTTGATTTTTCTTGATTTTTACTGATTTTTTTCTTCTTGATTTTTCTCCGATTTTTCCTGAGTTTTTACTAATTTTGTTCTTGGGTGTACACTGATTTTTTTGAGTGAAGGACCCCTCGGTGGTGGCCGCCGCGGACCCCACTCGTGACCCTGGCTGCGCCCTGGGCTGTGCGTGTGTGCGTTCGTGTGTGTGCGGTGCGTGCGTGAGCGCTTACGCGCTTGTGTGTGTGTGTGTGTGTGCGCGCCCCGCTGGTCACGACGTGCATACGGGTCCGCGCGTTAAATTCATTCCGATTAAACTTTACGACTTGAAATTTGTTTATTGTCGTGTAAAAAGAGCCTCTTTGGGGTCGTCGTGGCCGCGGCCGCAATGCGTCATGCGTGCATCGGGGCCGCGGGCCGGACAGCAGCGCGCGGGGTCAAAGGGTTGGCCTGCATGTGGGCGGGGAGGAGCAGGTCGGGGGGCGGGGCGGGGCGGGGCGGGGCGGGGCCGCCGGGCCGCTCTGCTGCAGGCGGTGTTTTCGGACAGCTGCTGGCTGCATGGCGACTTGTAGGATTCTTTCTTGTTCTCTTATGGGCCGTGCGCCGCGCATGCATGCAAGCATACGGGTCGAAGGGGCGAAACAACTCTGAAAATTGTGTACACCTCGTAATGTAGGAAAATTCAGACAAATTTAGAAAACTTCAGGAAAGTTCAGAAAATTTCAGAAAAATTCAGGTGAAAAGTCTATTGTAAATTCATCAAACTTCTTTGAAAAATGTGTACACCAAAATTCGGGTTCTCTTTGTTCGGCCGGGGCGTTCGCTCCATAGTGGTAGGTGCTCCTGCTTCTGCCTTGTACGGTATCAAACGTAAGTATCGGGCAACACTTTCAAATCTAACGAGGCGAAAACAAACAATTTTCGTGATAGCATAGGGAGGATGTTGTATATAGTGCGATCCCACGTGATATGAAAAATGGGTGCACGCTCTGTCGCCCCTGACCGATATGCTCGCGGCGGCAGGCAGATGGGCCGCCGCGCAAAGGCTTTTGGCTTTTGCGCTTCCTGATTCTGCGAATGAGCAGTATACTGATCTGAATCCGCCCCGCCCCACCCCGCCCCGCCACGCCACGCCCTCGGCCGAGCACCACACACAGGGGCTTTGTGCCTGCGCGCGCGGAAGTGCCGCGCCGAATGGCGGCGGCGCGTCGCTAAAGCTTCCGAATATGTGTGTCGCGGTGTTGATTCGCCGCGGTGCCGGCGGAAGGCAGAGGAGAAGCTCCTCCTCCACCACCCCCTGTGCGCAGGGCCCACCCTCCCGCGCGGTGTTTGTACCGCCCCACCCTGCCCCGCCCCGCCCCACCCTGCCCCGCCCCACCCTGCCCCGCCCCGCCCCACACAGACACGCCCCACTCGCAGGGGCTGCTGCTGCTGTTGTCATTCTCCTCCTCCTCCCCCGGAGCAGCGGCGGCGCGGTGTGCGCGCCCATGAGTGAAATATCTCATACCGGAGTGGCGTGCGGAATCGAAACGGGAATATTTATGACGGCCGCCTTTCATATCTGGCGGGCCGGGCCGGCTGCCTGCTGGGCTGCCAGCGAGGGGGAAACAACTCAGAATTTTGGTGTACACATTTTGTTTATTTTTTGTGAGTTTCTGAGAAATTTAACCTGAATCTTATCAAAATTTTTGTGAATTTTCCTGAATTTTCTTGAATTTATCTGAATTTTTCTGAATTTTTTGTGAATTTGTCAGATTTTTTTTGAATTTTTCTGAATTACATGGTGTACAAAAATTTCCCCTCGGCTGGCAGGCTCTGGCAGCAGCAGCGCCTGTCCGCGGCACGGCGCGGCGCGCACGGGGCGCCCACACGACCGCGGTGATGGCTGCTGTGGCATTAGAATCAATTGAGCGGACCGTCCGTGATCTCGACTCGTATCGGGTCGCGCCGGTCGCGTCCATCGGGCCCGTCTGATTCCGAACATCGCTCTCGCGCCTGCTCCGACCTTGTCGCACTCGTGGGGACCTGCCGGGACACCGCCATAGGTGCGACAAGGACGGAGATACGAGAGCGATGTTCTGAATCAGTCGGCGGCCAGGGGGCTGGACCCCGCACCCGTGACGTCCAGGGCTGGGCAGCGCGTCAGCCCAGCCGGTCAGGCGGGTCACGACCGTATGCAGTCACTACTTGTCACTCGCCAACATTTCATCATTATCGCTATCATCGGGGTATATGGGCCCTGACCAATGCTAGAGAGAGGGAGCGATAGAGGGAGAGAGACAGAGAGAGGGGGAGGGAGACAGAGAGAGGAGCGGGGGGAGAGCGGGGCACCGCGACGGCGGCGGCGCGGCTGGTTCATTGAGAGGCCTAAGAGGAGGTTGGACATCGGGCGGGTGTCGGACCCGGTTTGCCGCTCGGTTGGACAACGGGAACGGGGCGGGGCGGGGTGGGGCCTGGCGGGGCGGGCGTCCCCGCTGCACCGGGAGACGACGAAGGCGCGCAGCGGCGGACACATCGATTAGGCAGTGCGGCGTACGTCATGTGTGCTCGTTGCGTGTGTGTGTGTGTGTGTGTGTGCATGTGTTTCTTTGTGCGGGTCAAGTTTTTCTTTTTTTTACTCAGGTGTTTTTTCTTCCTAAATTCTGAGGTGTTCTGCACGCGGCGTGCGTGGGGCGCAAGTGTAAAGGTTCTATTAATCATTTCATCCCCGTCGCGCGCCCGTTTCGCTTCATCTCCTCTCCCCGCCAGCGACCGGTCCCTTCACTACCCCATATATATGAATGGAGCCCTCCCCGTGCCGGACTGAATGGGCGACATAATGAAATTCCCGGGTGATATCATCATTATAGCCGTGAGGGGTCCGCCCCGGCCTGGGGGCATTCCTCATCCTCACATCTTATTTGGGCCGTGCCCGGGCGGGGCGGGGCGGGGCTGACGATATGGCCTGTTCAAACAGCTCTGGGCCGCGCTGCTGCTGGACTGCCGCTCCCTCTTCTGACTGCTTCTCTTCTTCTTCATCAAAAAAGGAGGTAAAGGTGAGAGGAATAAGGTAAAAGGGGAGAGAGGAGTAGAAGCAGGGGTCCTGAGCAGGATGAGGTGGGCAGCGTCGGGAACAGTCAGTAAACAGCTTAATCGAGCGACAAGTCGATCCGACACCCCGACACACGCGGGGCCCGGAGGGGGGGGGGGCGAGGCGCGGCAGGGCCCGAGCAGCGTCTCTGAGCCGTGCGGGGCGGGGCGGGGCGGGGCGGGGCGGGGCGGGGCGGGGCGGGGCGGGGCGGGGCGGGGCCGGAGGAGGAGGAGATCCTCATCCTCACCTCAGAGGTATGTTCACACGTCTGCCGTACAAAGGCCGTAATGCGTCGGTATTTTCGTCACCAAAAGGGCCGGCTGCTTTGATGCAGCGACGCCGCAGCGTCGGCTCGTTTGTGTCGTCGTGTGTGTGTGTGTATGTGTGTGTGTGAGGATGCCTTCTGATCTCGCCGACTGAGGATTGGCGGTGACTTTTCCGTGATTCACGTGATGATGACGTTATTACCCGGGTCAGGGGCGGGGCGGGGCGGGGCGGGGCCACCTACCACTGGCTCGTTGTGTTTTGTCAATAGGCCGCGTCCAGCTTGCGGGCAGAGGGTGTGTGTGGATAGGTAGCGGGAGGGGTGGGGATGAGGGCTGGGCGCATCCGGGCCGAACACGAACACACACACACGCACACACACACACACACACACACACAGATGCGGACTATGTGTGGAGCGCAGCAAATTAGTGGCGGGGGTGTGTTCGAATGTGTGACCCATAATGCCCGCGGTTGGTGGTCCTTTACGCCTCTCTCGAATCAAACACTTGTCGCGCGATTGGCGGGAAGTGAAGCTGGGGGGTGGGCGAAGAGGGCAGTCGGTACTCACCGCTTCCGTGCTCGTGTGATAATGACACATATGTGGTACTGGCGCGAAAATTGTCCGTGTGCTATCTAAAGAAAGTTGGGTCTTGTAATTCTATATGTTATCGGGACTTGTAAAGTGACATTTCGGTTTCAGTAGCCATTAGGGTACCTGTGTATACCAGCATTCCTCCCTGTCTCTGCACTGTGAAAAATATGTATGGAAAGTTCCGTCTAATTTTTTTCCGGACATTTCCGTACTTGATGAAAACGGAAACGTCCGTTCAGATGTCCGTAGTATATGGTTGTTTCTGCAGTACCGTACGAGAAAAATTAGATCACAGCTTGGAAGGATTCGTCCGTACCCATCATGGTACGGAACTTTTCCGTCATCGGTTCCGTACTAGGGTTCTCATTTCTTACAGTGTGGTGAGGGGGAAACAACTCTGAATTTTTATGTACACATTTTTCGAATTTTTGTGAATTATTATAGAATTTTTGTGCATTATTTTCTCTTGAATTTCACCCATTTTTTGTGAATTTTCCCGAATTTTTGTGATTTTTTTTCTATATTTCTTCTGAATTTTCGTGACTTGTATAAAAATTTCAAAGTTGTTCCCCCCTCGGCCGCGCCGGCGTACTTTGGACTCTTCAGGGAGAGTCAACGCGGAAGCGATTGCGGCCGCAGCAGCAGCGCGGGCCGCACGTGAGGCAAAGTGAGAAAATAATGATGAGCACTGCGCCTAATGAGGAAACAACAAGCGGCACCTGTGCCCCGCCCCGCCCCGCCTTTAGTGGCGCCGCCGCTCTCAAAGGACACGCCGGGCTACTTCCGACACTCCTTGATGCCCATCGGGGCCCGGGTGGGCGCCGGGCTGAGCTCCAGAAGGAGCGGGGCGTGGCTGGGCGCGGCGTGGCGGGAAGAGAGAGAGAAGCCCCATGGGGTTTGACGGCCTCCTGGCGGCCTGGCTCGGCTCGGCGGCCGTTGCCAAAGATACCCGGCGCGGCGCGGCGCCTCTCCTATAGCCGGTGTATTGGCCAAGGCGGATTAGGGCCTGCGCCTCTGACGATGAATGCGTGTGAAGCAACTTCTATAGGCTCTAGCCTCGCGCCGGTCTCTTTCTCTCTTTCACTCCCTCTGTTCTCGCAGTGCGTGTCTTAGCGCCCGCCTCTTGCGCCGCGCGCGCGCCTAACGATCTCCCCGCCTGCCTATAGTGCGCTCGCGGATAAAGGATTAGCCCCGCAGCAGCCGTGCGTAATGGCGCGCGCGGGGAAAGAATCGCACGGATCGGGACCGCGCGGGACGCCCCTGAAGCAGTGCATTATCCTGCTCGAGGTGATAATGGCGGTGCCGAAGGAGCACGTCGTGACCGTGCTACTGCCGCTGCTTGCTGGAGGAGAACAAGAGCGGCGAGCCTGCGCTGCCCTTTTGCCTTTGCTCGGCGTGCACGCCGCGCGGCTTTGGTGGATGTCTCTGTTCTGTTCTGCTCCCGGCCGTTACGGCGCGGGGGCCCCGCCCTCTCGGCGGCCGCCCCGCCCCGCCCCGCCCCGTCCTGCCCGCGTTGGCCATCTTGGTCACAGTTTGTTTGCTGGGCATGTGCTGCAGCAGTGTCGGCCAGCTCCGCCCCGCCCTGCCCCGCCCACGCCGCCAATCGCACGGTCTCCATCTCATTGTCGCCGACCTCGCCGACAAAGCATGGGGGTGGGTGGGACGGGGACGCCACCGCCCCGCCCGGATAAGGGTCTGTGCAACTGATTCTTGTGATGTTCCGCCACTCGTATCGTTCTTGTGCAAAACAATGCTCAGGGCATACGGGCGGGGTGGGGTAGGGCGGGGTCGCGGTACCTCACACCTGTGCCTATCGGCCAGTGGTCAGAGGGTGCGGGCGGCAGCGACCCGGCAAAGGCTGCCCGGCCGGGCCGGCCACGCACAGGGCGCGGCGACGCCGCCCTGCTCCCCCTGCTCGCCCTGCTCGCCCTTTGGGCGCTCCGAGCCGCCCTGTGTGTCGGCCCCACCCCCGGACCCCGGGGCGGCTCAGGCTGCAGGGCGTTCCCTGGGTGGTGGTGGTGCCTCTTTGCGCGCGGAGCTTGCCGACAAGGCGGGGCGGCTGGGCGGGGCCGAGTGTCTCGCACGGGGGCTGACAAATGGTGAAGTCGCGTCGTCAGGGGAATCATGTTGGCGGCAAACATCTCGATCTAAACTCTGCCCCCCCTCCCTTCCAATCCCTCGCCCCCTTTTCCAGTGTTCTGCGCCGCTGCCTCTGTGCGAGGGGGGACTCACTTCGAAAAATCATTGTACGCCCCCCCCCCCAAACAATCACATAAATACATACAGACAAATCCAAAAAAAAGGACCAATGAACCATAATTTAAAAGGAAGAAATGGGGGAGAGAGATCAAAATTTGTTAAAAAGTAACAGAAATTTTCCTTAAAAAACAAAAGAAAAATCAGAGCACAAATTAAAAAAAAAATAATCTAAAATAATAAAAAAAAAGAAATCATTGAGCACATTTTGTGTGAGTGGTCTCCCCCTCGTCTCTGCCATCTTACATCCTCAGTAAGACCGGCCGGCGGGGTTTCCGCTCGGTATCTTATAGTGTACACGGTACTCCGTTATAACGTGGTACACGGTGGAGAGAGATACGGTGGGGACACTGGGGTACCTGGGGATGTCCCAGTTTTGGATCCATTTTTAGTTCCGCCGGGCTCCGTCCGCCGCGCTGTACGCAGAGTGTACCGGGGTGTGGCGTAGCGTGGCGGTACGCGCGAGAGAGACAGATAGTCACTGTGCGAGAGAGAGGTCCGATGCGCGTACCGGCAGATGCGAGCTTGAGAGATGGATTTACCTGCTAACGTCTGGTCGCCCGCTGGAGCCGGCCGCCGGGCCGGTACGCGCATCGGACCTCTCTCTCGCACAGTGACTATCTGTCTCTCTCGCGCGTACCGCCACGCTACGCCACGCCCCGGTACACTCTGCATACAGCGCGGCGGACGGAGCCCGGCGGAACTAAAAACGGATCCAAAACTGGGACATTCCCAGGTATGCCTGGAGCGGCTCAGTGTCCCCACCGTATCTCTCTCCACCGTGACGTGGTACTACTACGCAAAGCGATTTACAGTATTGCGTGGTATTACACAGTATTACGCGGTAGAACAATGGTATAAACGGCGAGATTTGGCCGGCCGGCATTTACTAGCTAGAACTCCCTCGACACCGACCCGGTCGACCCTCTCTGTTCGCGGAGCGCCCCCCTATGCCTGGAACGCGTCTACAATTTCGCTGGTCGTTTGCGAGCTCTCCGTGCCGTACGTATTCCCGCTCCACACATCCCGATGCGCGCTTATTATACCGCAATCGCATCGGTAAAGTTACTGTCGCGCGACCTTTTTCGCAAATTAGGCTGCTACATGCAACGCTGGAGTGCCATGGAGTTTCATAAGCGGGAGAGATAATTCCCGGTGGAGAAGGAAAGCGCGCGAGCGCGAGCAATGAAGACGACGTAGAGTGGGCCTGTATTGTGTAATTTCCAAAGGGACTTGAATAAGTTGCTTCGTGGTAGAGACCTCGGGATGGTATAAATAAGCGTAACTCGACTTCCCTTCAATACATAAAGAAAGACCAGCGGAAAAATTTTGTCTGTCAGGTGTGGGGTTCGAACCCACGACCCCATGAGGGGATCAGAGCTTAAATCTGACGCACGGTGGAGAGAGATACGGTGGGGACACTGAGCCGCTCCAGGCATACCTGGGAATGTCCCAGTTTTGGATCCGTTTTTAGTTCCGCCGGGCTCCGTCCGCCGCGCTGTATGCAGAGTGTACCGGGGCGTGGCGTAGCGTGGCGGTACGCGCGAGAGAGACAGATAGTCACTGTGCGAGAGAGAGGTCCGATGCGCGTACCGGCCCGGCGGCCGGCTCCAGCGGGCGACCAGACGTTAGCAGGTAAATCCATCTCTCAAGCTCGCATCTGCCGGTACGCGCATCGGACCTCTCTCTCGCACAGTGACTATCTGTCTCTCTCGCGCGTACCGCCACGCTACGCCACACCCCGGTACACTCTGCGTACAGCGCGGCGGACGGAGCCCGGCGGAACTAAAAATGGATCCAAAACTGGGACATCCCCAGGTACCCCAGTGTCCCCACCGTATCTCTCTCCACCGTGATCTGACGCCTTAGACCACTCGGCCAACCTGACACGCTGGGGTGCGATGCGCACCTTAGCCGCCGCATGGGATAAAAGCGGCAGCGGCGCAGGCTAGTGGGGACGGAGCGCTGGGGAGGGGGAAAGGGCAAGCCCTCCGGCATCTATCGCGCTGCTCCGCGTTCAAGTCCCCGCCTCTGCCCAGGCGTCTATTCCCAAGTCCGAAGAGCGCTCTCGTTCCTCCGTCCTGGTCGCACCCGAGGGGCCCACAACTCTGGAATTCAGGTGTACAAGGCCACCGAAATCTTTGGAAATCATCTTGAAATCTCATTGAAATCAGTGAAATCTTTGAAATCAGTTGAATTCTCCTGAATTCACACGAATTCCGTTGAAATCACTTGAAATCTGTTGAAATCACTTTGAATTCACATGAAATCACATTGAATTCACATATAATCACATTGAATTCACATATAATCACATTTAAAAAGCGTCTCGGGAAACTCACTCAAATCGGTGTTGGGAGAGGAGGGGGGCGATGTGCACTAACAGCTGTTCGGCGAATTCGAGATATTTTAAGATTTTTAGATACTTTCATAACAGATTGAGATTCCTACTTATTCTTTAAGCTTAGTGCTATTTCAATAAAAGTACTCAATGTATAAACAATTTCTCTTTGTTTAAATTTTTGCCATTGGAGGTATAAATAGTAGTCCCACACAAATCCACTTCCACAAATCTGGTTTATGAGGGAATATTAATTTATTAACTGGAGCAATAAAACAAAGTGAAAGTGCTAGACGACTAAGATTCTTTAAAATACCTCCTTGTTACGGCACAGTTGAAGTGAAATTCTCAAAATCGTGCAAAAAATACGGGGATTCCCCAGAAAATACACGCACAGCTGATCCAAATTATTCTCTCAATTACATGATTAAATAGGATTTTTCCTAAATTATTGTGAATGATTTCGATTTATTCCAAATTATTGGAAATAAACTTGCAACTGCGCAAAATAATCACAATTATTTCAATTAATTTTTAAAAAATTCAAAAGCAAATTTTGCACTGCAATTGAAAGGGTGGCGTGAAAACATAGAAAATTTTTGCGGCAGTAAACCTCCCGAAGGAGGTTGCGGTTCCCGCCAGGCACAGGGCTTTTACCCCCTGTGGCAGCCAACTGCTTCGGTGTTCCATGGGAACCGGCGCTTTGCTGACTGCGATCCTATCGCGCAATTCGACAGATTTGATCCCCGTACCACCATTGGCCTACCCCTAGAGGTACGAGCGGTGTCAAGGGCGTTAGACTTCCTGATCCCAGTTTCAGAGGCCTTACCTCAGAGGGGTACGCGGGATTCGAACCCACAACCCCGAGTGCCGACACGTAGCCAGAACAGGAAGCGACCCAACGCCCAGAGCCACCGAGCCAACGGCGTTGAGACGTGTTTTACTTCTATTTGACCTGCCATCCAGCTGCGGCCAAAGGGAATGTCAAGCGCGAGAAACACTTTCCCGAGTGGGAGTCGAACTTCGGACCACTCAGTTCGGTGTTGCGCGCTCTACCAACTGAGCCACGACGCCACGATGACTGTACAGTGCGACGGGTTCGAGTTGTATTTGCCCTGTCCTCCTGGCTGGAGGCTGCAGGATACGCGGCAAATACGGCTCGAACCCGTCGCACTGTACAGTCATCGTGGCGTCGTGGCTCAGTTGGTAGAGCGCGCAACACCGAACCGAGTGGTCCCAAGTTCGACTCCCACTCGGGAAAGTATTTTTCGCGCTTGACGTTCCCTTTGGCCGCAGCTGGATGGCAGGTCAAATAGAAGTTAAACACGTCTCACCGCCGTTGGCTCGGTGGCTCTGGGCGTTGGGTCGCTTCCTGTTCTGGCTACGTGTCGGCACTCGGGGTTGTGGGTTCGAATCCCGCGTACCCCTCTGAGGTAAGGCCTCTGAAACTGGGATCAGGAAGTCTAACGCCCTTGACACCGCTCGTACCTCTAGGGGTAGGCCAATGGTGGTACGGGGATCAAATCTGTCGAATTGCGCGATAGGATCGCAGTCAGCAAAGCGCCGGTTCCCATGGAACACCGAAGCAGTTGGCTGCCACAGGGGGTAAAAGCCCTGTGCCTGGCGGGAACCGCAACCTCCTTCGGGAGGTTTACTGCCGCAAAAATTTTCTATGTTTTCACGCCACCCTTTCAATTGCAAAGCAAAATTTGCTTCTGAATTTTTTTTTTATTAAATTAATTGAAAAAATTGTGATTATTTTGCGCAGTTGCAAGTTAATTTCCAATAATTTGGAATAAATCGAAATCATTCACAATAATTTAGGAAAAATCCTATTTAATCATGTATTTGAGAGAATAATTTGGATCAGCTGTGCGTGTATTTTCTGAGGTCGTCCCAAAAATACTTGAATTCGTCGGAAATCTCACGAAATCAATGGAAATCATATGAATTCGGTAGACATTTAACTGAAATCAATGGAAATCATGTGAAATCGATGTGAAATCACTTGAAATCATGTGAAATCTCGCGAAATCAGTGAATTCACTTGAAATCTTTAAAAATCCGTTGAAATCATTTGAAATCATGTGAAATCTTTGAAATCCGGAAATCAGGTGTACAAAATTTTTCGGTGTTGTGGGCCCCTCGGTCGCACCTATGGCGGTGCCGCGTGGTCCTTCACTGAGGATTCAAGCCTGCATCGATTGTTTAAATTTTCCCAGTTTTTTCTTGATTTTCCTTGTATTTTTTTTTTTTACTAATTTTGCTTTCTGATTTTCTCTGATTTTTTTCCGGATTTTTTTTTCCTTCAAATTCTTTACTAATTTTGTTTTAGTGTGTACATTGATTTTTTTGAGTGAAGGACCCCTCGGGCGGTACCCTTACGTTGGAGATGGCAGGTCCCCATGAGTGAGACAAGGACGGAGGCTCGAGAGAGCGATTTGCAGAATCAGACGTCACGGCAGGCGAGGCAAGGGGGCGCAAGGGGGGCCCCGCCGGGGATCATAACATTTAGGGACATCCACACACTCTCACACGCACACACATACAATCACGCAGAGAGGCCTGTCCTTCGGAATGAACACGCACCGGTACGACCCAATCAAGACGATCTGCCGCGTGCCCTCCTCCCCCCCCCTCCCCCTTCCCCACCCCAGGGAGTGATCTGATTTCGCAAAATATGGATATCGGCTGGTCGGAAGGGGCCCCGGCGGGAGGTCGGCGGAGCCGATGCGGGGACCCCCGCGGGTACTTAATCAGTTTCGCTGCAACCGGTCCCGAGAAGGGAGCACATCGGAGTACGGGAGGAAGTAGTGGCGAGGGGGGTATACCGGCTCTCCGGGCCGGGCCGCGCCGGGCTGGACGGGACAAAGCGATTTGCCTTGTGCAAGTCCCCTACGACGCGCTGCTCCGCGGGGCACGCTGCGCTGCGAGTACTCAGTAGCGGCGGGCGGGCGGCACGGCGGCAAAGACGCCAATAAGTTACAGATTAGCGGGGCGGACAAAAGGGGCGCGTCGAGAATGCCGTATCTCCGCGCGTGCGCCGCCCGAGATACGGCGGCTCAGCCGCACTGACTGCCGCCCCGCCGCCGCCGCCCCTCTGGGGGCCACTGTGCGTGCGTGCTGGCTCCGTGTAGGAGGCACGTATCTCCCGGCGGCGGCCTGCGGACTTGCGTCGCGCCGCCCGCCGCCGTGTGGTGTGTCCCCGTGGCGGTGCCCCGCCCCGCCCCGCACTGCCGGGAGCCGCGCGCTTTTGTATTTCCCGATGAGCGTGAAGCTGCGGAGGTAATTGGGGGCATCATTGCTGCGGTCCACAATGGAGAGTCCAGGAAGGCCCCGGGGCGGCCGGGGCGGCCCGGAGCGGCCTGCTGGTCTCGGTCCGGGGCTTCCTGCGAAAGACTGGAGGAGATTGATCGTCGTCTGCGCCGCACACTCTTGCGTTTCCAGTGCTAGGACGTTATTGCCGCGAAGGTCGATAAAAAGCGCAAAAGTAAACTCCGAGTTTGACCTCGGAATGAGAGCGCAAGGGCTTAACCACACCGTTCGGTACGAAGTTGTCTGTGGCAAATTTCTTTTAAAAGCGGTGTAGGTATGTATATGTGTAATATATGTCCAGGTCCCGCACAATGTTGCGGTTTTAATATAACGTGTGTGTATTAAATATCTAATGCACCTATATCACACTACTATACGCATGCTGCTATTCCGATTCCATTTTCCCTGGACGTGAAATGGTTCTCGGGCGGCAGCAATTATTCCGAGAAACCCCACGTCTATTGTCGGGCGTCCTCGATGATTGCGCGGTACATGGCGGGCTACAGAGCTAATGCGGGAACCACGCGCTGATGTCCCGTAACGGAGCACACGGAGCCGCCGGCCGGCCGGCCGTGGCTTATCAGATAACAGTTTGCCTCGTTCCCGGAAACACCGCGCGCTCGGCAAGGCGCTCTGCTCCCCACTGCGGCTACCGGGTAATCATGAGGACGCCGTGCTGGCCGCGTCCAAGTCGGCCGGCTTCCTGGACCCGCCGCAATGTGCGTGAAATACCCGTGCAGACTGCGTTTAGCACCCGGGGCGCGGCGGGGCGGGGCGGGGCGGGGCGGGGCTTGGCGGGGCGCGGCGGGGAACCTCCCCTCTGAGGTGCGCCCCGAGGAGGAGCGCTCCGCTCCCACTGCGAGCGACAATGCGACACCAGCGGGCCTACTCAGCACCGCGGCAGCATCACTGGCCTGCCCTGCTGGACCAGCTGCAGACCAAAGACAATAAAAAGAAGTCAGCGTTTGTAGTCTGCTGTTACTGGGAACAGCCGCACTACGCTGTCCTGCTTGTACATGTTTCATGGGGAGTAACAGATCTCCAAATGTTAAAAAGAAAAACTTTGAGTATAGCTCTCGTAGTGGGGGGAAAAAATCCTCAGATTTTAAAAAGGTCTCCTCCAAAAAAGTGGAAACTAACTCATTATTTCAGGGAACTTTTTCAAAATCTGAGGATTTAGATTTAAACTAAGGGTGTCAAAAGTTTACCCTTTTCCCCTCAAGAAAATCAGGTTTTCGACCTTCCCTGGTACCTCCCTCCAAAGAACAGTTTATAGCGTTTTAAATATGTGAAGTTTTTTCCCCTTTTTTCAGCAAACCACGGCTTAGCTAACGAATCCTTTCCTTCTGTATGAAATGTAAGAGTAAATATTACGCCAAAACTTGGTGGCCGTGGGTGAAACTGCTCTACTCACTCCGCAGTGCCGCCCCGCCCCTCACTGTCGGCACACAGCGCTGGCCGGCCCCGAGCGGGCGGGTGCGCTATGTGCGCTGCGAGCCGAGCGCGCTCAAAGGGTGTTGTCCCGCTCACGGCCCCGTGCGTGTCACTTATGACAAATGACGACTGCCTGGGACTCTCTGTGAGTCCGTTTGCCGCCGCTCTTCAGTGGCGTAGGTGTCGCTCTCTCTCTCTCTCTCTCTCTCTCTCTCTCTCTCTCTCTCTCTCTCTCTCTCTCTCTCTCTCTCTCTCTCTCTCTCTCTCTCTCTCAACCGACGCAGCGTCGTGTCCTTCCCTTTCGCTCTCAGTGCTTTATGGCAAGATGATAGGCGATCCTGGCCTGCTGCGTCTTGCGCAAAGCTACGAAATCGAGTGCGGTCAACAATTCTTAAATACGATAGGGTATTCAATCCTCCTGTAATACCCTGCACACCTGATCCAGGTATTAGACGCGGTAATACAAGTAATGTAGGGGAGAAAAAAATAGCAAAATATTCTCAAGAATGGTCATTTTTTGTTCAAAACCAAGTGCCCGCCCTCGTGCCCGCCTGTACAGAATTTTTCCGTTTGAATTGAGTGCACTCGTTTACCAATTGATTTAGAAAAAGGGGAAAATATCAGTAAATTCAAGTAAATGATTTAAAAAAAAACCTTGAAGGCAATCATTGGATGAAATAAAATAAGAATATTAATAAAAATAATAAAAAAGGAATTCAGGAAGGAATGGTATGTACTCCCATTTTTGTCTCCCCGCTCGGACAAGACTGTCGCCACTTTTGGTTCCGCCCACGAGACCGTCCCCCGCCCTGCTCCACCCCGCCCCGCCCCGCCCGGGGGCCGCCGGCCCGTAGGCCCTGCGGACCTCCCCCAGGCTCAGTGATAACTCAATCAGGAACACGCCGTTGCACGCTTCTCGCACGATTCGTCCCGGCCGAGTGTCCGTCCCATCCTGGGCCGCCCCGCCGCCAGGACCCGCCCCACCCCGCCGCGCTGTGGGAGGCTGTCGTCGGAGATATCTCTCTCTCTCTCTCTCTCTCTCTCTCGCTCCAGCTCCATTATCACCCATTCTCCTCCGTTCGCTCACAATGGACCAAGGTGAGCCGCCGTGTGGGACATGCATCCCCCACCCCCTTTGACTTCAAATAGGGAAAAGGAAGAAAAAAAAGTCGAAATGGGCGCGGGGGGATGGGCCTTGTAGAGGGATGCGACATTCAAATCGTATGTTTCATGACAAAGGTGTGGTGTGTGTGTGTGTGGTTCTCTCGGGGCCCTTTGCGCCACCGGCCGGGCCGGGCCGTCGTCGGGAAGCAGGCGAACAAGGGCGAGCAGCAGCAGAGCGACGCCCGCGTCCCGGTGCGTTTCCCTCCGGAATGCTAATCTGAAACACCTCTCTACTTGACGGGCCTCTTCTCTTTCTCTCTCTCTCTCACTCGCTCCCTCCGTGCTCACCACCTGGTACAGAATGACAATTTATGCCCTCCTGCCCCGCTTCATAAATTTCACCCCGCGCGCGTCTCTCATACACACTTCGATTCATGAAAATCATTCCCCCCTTGCTCTGCTCCGGCGCACTCCGCCTTCTCGGCGATCAGATCCAAATTTATTCCCTGTGGCCTCCGGCCGACACCTCTGGCCCGGCCCGGTCAGGACGGCGGCCGCACCGCGCATCACACGCACCCCCGGGCCCGGGCGAGCTGCTCGCCGCCTGGCGTCCCCGCGCCCCGCCCCGCCCCGACCTGCCGACACCTGCTGCTCCTGCTGCGGGGCGTGATATGCTCAACCAAAGGGGTAGGGAAACAACTCTGAATTTTGGTGTACGCATTTTTTTGAAATTTTTGTGAATTTTTCGTTAATTTTTACTATAATTGCATGAAAGGTTTTTTTCTTACAAAAAAAAAAATCCTGTATTTTCTAGAGTTTTCTTTTTGATTTTTGTTGATTTTTTTTTTCAGAATTTTCTTGAATTACGATGTGTCCCAAAAATTTCAGAGTCGTTTATCCCCCTCGTTCTCAACCCCGACACACTGTGAGAAAAACTGTACCTCATACAACTAAACAACGGTTTTGAATTAACGGTTTACGGTTTTCGTTGCCGTACATCACTAATTTACCGTATACCGGGTACAATTTTAGTACAATATTTTGTTGTACTTCGAAATAACGGTAAAAAATTGTAGTTAAATTGTAGTTTTTTTTCACAGTGCAGGAGGTGAGTGCGATATAGAACGAGACGGTTGATATGGTGGGGGTGCTGCAGTGTGGCTTTGCCAGCGAGCGCCCTGGTGCAACCCTTTACGCCCCCCGCCACCCCCACCAACCCTGGGGGCCCCACACCTCGCCGTGGGAAGCAGCCCTCTGCTGCTACAGCAGGGGAGCGGCTCAGTGTCGTGTGACTGGCTGGCTTGAGGGGGGGGGGGAGGCCTCTATCGCAACGCCGCCCTATTTCCGCGCGGCTCACCGAGGGCGTATTATGTATTATCGTTGCAGTCGTGTCGCATACGCTCTACGTATGCGCAGGAAGGAGCGGACAGAGTTTCGTTGTGTCCGCGCTGCATGGCCTGCAGGCGGATCCAGGGTATCGTTCAGTCGTGTCTTCTCTCTCGCTCCTTATGGGCCTGCCCCGTGAAGGCGCGACAAGGACAGAGAGACGAAGACGCCGTGCGGAATCGCCCTGCTGGCCGCACCGGCCCTACAGGCCCGGCCGCGCTGGTCTGCTTGTAGAGGCATCAGGGGATTTGGAGGAGCAGTAAGGGGACAGAGCCGGATGTGTGTGTGTGTGTGTGTGTGTGTCTGTGTCTGTGTGTGTCTGTGTGTGTGTGTTGGAGCACGGGGGTCGACGCGGACTTCCGGAAAATATCATATGTAGTGCGCCGCACGCCTGTGTGTGGCTCTCTTGACCTGCTAGGCGCGGGATTAACTTATTGGCTCAGCGGCGGAAGCTACGGGTGGGTGTGAGGGTCGAGGCAATAGTGAAACAACTCCGAAATTTTTGTTCACTCCTCGTTATTCAGAAAAAAAATCAGAGGAATGCAGAAAACAAAAAAGAAAATCTAGAAAATTTACACACACAAAAAAAATCAAACCAAAATTCAACCAAAATTGACAAAAATTCTCAACATTTGTAATGCACGAAAATTCCGATTTGTTTCCTCCTCCTCGATGTGAGGCGTATACAATTCTCAAGTGTCCGTCACCCATGATGACGCCCTGTTTTACTCTGGTGACGGTCTGTCTCTCGCTGTCGTGATGGTGGTGCTGGTGGTGACGCTGCCGACACGATTTTCGTCCTTATAACTGCGGCGCAGAGCCTCCTCGCGCGCGCTCAGCGAGTGTAACGTGTACGTCCAGCCGGCACGGTATTGGTACACAATGCGTGCAGTCGCTCATGTCGATGAGGTTTGGCCTCTCTCTCTCTCTCTCTCTCTCTCTCTCTCTCTCTCTCTCTCTCTCTCTCTCTCTCTCTCTCTCTCTCTCTCTCTCTCTCTCTCTCTCTCATTGCACACACATCGATTTCCTTTATTGTCAGGAAATACACACACTTTACCCAACTCCACTCGAAAGCGGGCCGCAGCGCAAGCCGCGCACAAAACACTACACATGGCGGTCCAAAAACCAATAAAACAATATCGAGCACGCATAGCCTCCGCGCCCTGCCTGCCTGCCGGCCTGGGCCTGGCTCTGGCTATATGGGCCCCCCTGCAATTGGTCAAACAAAGCACGCGTGTGGTTCAAGGCGAAACAAAAGGCGCGCTCTCTCTTTTTCGCTCGCCTGGGCGAGCAAGTGTCGAGGGGGGGAGAGCGGTGAGCGGGAGGGAAAGCCGCGCGGGGTATCTGAGCCTGGCGGCCGCGGGAGTTGAGGCGGTTCTTGAGCGCGCCCGGGAGCGCCGCCACCGTCACCAGGCGTAGTGTGACCACCGCGCCGCGTGCAACCATACACAAGCGCGATTTCGCAAGAGAACGCACAGCGTATGTGGGTTTACTCTTGTTTTTTTTTTTTTTTGCTGGTTGTTTTTTTTTCTTTTTACAAAAGGAAATTTCACCCGGCCGTTGGAAACTCGCGGCATACTTTTTCGTGCTCAAACTCACGGAAACAAGGTAAAGTCGCGCGCTCCATTTGGAACGTTAGAGTGCATCGAAGACAAATAATAAAGAGATCGAAACGTTTATACTTCGCGCCCGCGACTCGTTTAGAGCATAATGTGTAAGCGGGAAAAATAGAAATTAGAAAAGAACAGAAAAGCTGCAGTCGTATTTGGAAAGGAGGCGTGCGCTGCGAACGGGAAATATTTTTAAGGGATCAACGGGTTAGGAGTGCGTGTCCTGGGGCCGACAGACGCGGAGTGTTCGTCGTCCCCCCCCCCTTCCGCCTCCCCTTCCCCCCTCCAATTTCCCGTTTGTGATTCGCGGTCGAGTCGAGTGTTATTGCTTTCCAATATGGCGGCCCTCGCCGGGGCCCCTTCCACACACAACGCCCCGCTCATTGGCTGGGTGAGCGAGCGAGAGGGAGTGAGAGAGAGAGGTAGATGCGAGCCGCGTGAGCGAGCGAGCGAGCGAGAGAGAGCAGGCAATACCGGAAAGAGAGAAGTAGAGAGGGAGGGGGGGGCCTAAGAGCTCTTCTGAAACAATGGATTGGTGTGAACAATGGCGCGGGCAGCGACGCGCGTGCGCTATAAGGCGCTGTGGGCTTTGTAGAGGAGAGGGGCCTTCTTCTCCACGACGGCACGGCGAGCATGACGTTTGCGCGAGTGTGACACAAGCGTCACTCACCTGCGGTGCGGTCACGCGATGATTTAACTCTGGAAAACTGAAGGAAGATGCCGCAGGGGTGCTAAGGAGATTTTTAGTATAGTTACCTCTGCCCGGCCTACAACGGCAGTAAAGATCATGAAAGGCGCTGCCTGTATGTCAGTTTTAGTTTAGTACCTTTTTATAGGTACTTATAGTCACAAGAACCTTTTAAAGGTACGTTTTAAACACCTTGTTTTTCTATTATGAATTCTCACCTTGTAAAGTGTTTCTTTGAAAAGAAATCCGGAACCTTTTTCTTTTTTCAATGGCATTTTCTGTGTTCCAAAGAAATTTCGTTTAATCAAAGGGGTAATTTTAGAGTTACTTTTATTTTTTATTTAAGGTCAAGTTCTTCAACGTGAGGCATTTTTTCCGTATTTCAAGAAAACACTTTTCCGGGTGCACGACGTGACCACCTTGTGGTCACGCTGCCGTGTTGAATCGAGCAGCCGCCTACATCCCGGAGTGTGTGATGTGATCTGATCCCGCATGAGCAGTTTTGTTCAGCACGCCCTGTATCGTCACCCTTCGGCACCTCTCTCTCGTACCGCCCCCTTCCCCCCCCCCCCTCTCTCTCTCTCCTTCTGCCTCTCTCTCTCTCTCTCTCTCTCTCTCTCTCTCTCTCTGCCGCTGTTGCTATCGCATTAATTGCTATTCATTAGGCCGCCACCATCTGTCCCACCCCCCACCCCCACCCCTCCATTATTGAGACATCACTTCATAACCCTCCTGCTGCAGGTCCTGCAGCGGCTCGGCTCGGCTCGGCAGGAGCGGTGATGCGTTCCGCAACTTGACTCGACAAAACAACGCCCTGTAATAAAGCCATTAAGCGAGCGCCCAGCGCCTATCAGCGCGTGTACTCGTGACATTGAGAGGCCGGGGCGGGGCGGGGCGGGGCGGACGTTATACCACCAGCGTGTTGGTATAACCATTACCATCATTTCAGAAGGTTTTGGTCCAACAGGCCGCGCGGGGTGGGCGGTTGCGGGCGGGCGGGTCGCGGGCGAAAGGGTTATCTATATGGGTGGGCATGCTGGCGTACAATGCAAACAACGACGACGGAATCACGTGGAGGAGAGGCGGCGGGTTTTACGCAGACGAGAAAAACTGATTGTCTCGCTACAAAATTTTTAACAGGAGTATAGACAATTGTAACAGGACAGGGGAGAAAATCAGACAAAATTTACGTATCAGCATTTTACGACGACATATACGCTTTGCGAACGAGGGGAAAGCAGCTCTGAAAGTTTTGTAAACCTCGCAATTCAGAAAAATTCGGGAGGAATTTATGAAATTTCAGAAAAATTCGGAATCAAACGAAAAAAAATCACAAAAAATCAGAAAAATCACGAAAATTCACAAAATTCTAGAAAAAAATCAGTTAAAAGTTCTCTACAAATTCAGGAAAACTTATAAAAATTCACAAAATTTCTACACCAAAATTCAGAGTCTCTCCCCCCCCCCCCCCCGCCCCGTTTGCGAGAAATTTTTCAGGCTTCGCTCAACTGGTGTATGGTTTGAGATCCGTAATGAGCGATCTCATTTTTCGCTACCTGCACTTTAATTTGTCTCGGACTATATACACACACATAGTTTAAACTGTGCGTGCGGGCTAGCAGTGGCCAGGGAGACTGCTGCTGCCGTAAGGACCGCGCGGAGCTAATTTCACCGCGTGGGCCAGGGCCTGGGCCGGGCCGGGCCGGGCTGGTGGAGGTCTGATGGTGATGGCTCGCGTCACGTGGTGCGCATCGCGCTCGCCCCGCGCCGCCCCGCGCCGCCCCGCGCCGCCCCGCGCCGCCCCGCGCCGCCCCGCGCCGCCCCGCGTCGCCCCGCGCCGCCCCGCGCCTCTCCGCCGAGTCATGCTACGCTCTTGCTGTTTGGAAAGGTTGTTGTTCCTCTTTGAATAATTTATAACGCACTCACGTATATTGGGCTGTTGTTGTTGCTGTTGTTGTTCACTCCCGTGGTTATCCGCGCGCTTAACAACGGCCGCACGTACTTGTTTACGATGGGTCAACTTTCGGGGGCGCAGTGCGAAACACTTCGTTATAGAGGAAAGACTTCCTGTGTTCTTTTTTAGATTTTTAAGCGTTTAATTGGATTGTACCGAAAGAGCAGAGCGAGGCGAGGGCTGTAACTGTGACCCGCCATATGCCATCTCGGCCCCAGCACAGCGCGGGGCGGGACGGGACTCACTCGGGTTGGCCGGGGCCGGGGGGGGGTATGCGTTATCTGCCCTCTTCCCCCTCCACCACACTCTCACGCAGGCAATCTCTCTGTCTTTCTCTCTCGCACACGAGCCGTAAAAGAGAGAGCCCTCGAGCGGGCGGCGGGCGAGGCTCTAGGTGGGGTTGGGCCCCAATGGGACCATCATGGCTGGGGCGTAATCCAGTATGGATGGCGTCAAGTGGTTATGGCGAGGACTTGTTGGGAGGGGAGGGGGAGAGGCTCTTCAGCGCAGGGGCGGGGCGGGCCCAGCGGGAGACGGGCGCAGCGCAAATACTGTACAACGCGATATGCCAACGCAACGGCGCCGATCAACTTCTTCCAAAACTGTTACTGTTCGAGTCGATGACAAGAGACAGGCTGCTGTCTTGTGCAGCTCACATGGTGGACCTGCGGGACGGACCTCGCCCCACCCACGCAGTGAGGTCTCCTCGAGGGGTACCTCACTTCGTCCAATCAGTGTACGGGGCTAAAAATAATCATTTTCCAGTCACTTTCCAATCACTCCAATCACTTTCCAATCACTTCAATCATTTCCAATCAATCCAGTCATCTCCAGTCAATCCAGTAATCTCCCAGTCAATCCAGTCATCTCAAGTCATTTTCAGTCGCTCTCCCGTCACTCAAATCGTTTCCAATCGTACCCCAGTCATCGTCCAATAATTTCCAATAATTGTCCAATCATTTCCAATCATTTCCAATCATCCTCCAGTCATAACCCGATCACTTCAATTCTCACAACCCAGACAAATATTCCCACATGTCCCACATGATTGTTGTGAGTGTTGTTTCGTGTGGGATAATTTGAAATTCCACATAATTTTTTTTTAAACAAGAATTTCCCACAGGGCTTTAAAGATCCCTCATGAAATTATGTCCCACAGGTGGCACTTAGACCATTTTTGGATTATCTGTCTTTTAGATCTTTGTCGCCCCTCCAACGTGTTTCTATTACCAGGCGCCGTAGCGTAGATGGCAAAGAGGCGAGGTAGTAGTCAGAAAGTTACAGGTCCGAATCCTGACACTTTTTGACATTTTTTCTAAACCAAATTACCCGCAAAACTTTGTGTACGGGTACCTAAACAGTTTTAGAACGTTTTAAAGCGTATTTCAATAATTTTTGACACTAGAAAAATTCACTTTTTCTCTGTGGGACTTGGATCCTGCGTGGGAAAAAGTCTTCCTGTGGGAACATTGTCCCACGACAAAAACCTACAGGAACCTGCGGGAAGTGGCTTCCTGTGGGATGCTATGAGGGAATTTTAGTCTGGGAACGAATATCTTTTAGTCATTTAAAATGATTTAATCACGTACACCAGTTTTCGTGACTCACTTGCGCGTTCGCGGAGCTTTACGTTACTCACATGCTTTTCATCTTGACGATGATGATATCAGGCCACTGCCGGATAGAGTGGCACTCGCGGCCTAACGCATCTTTAGACCTTCATCTTTAACTTCCTTTTAGCCGAGGGGCCCACAACTCCGAAAAATTTTGTACACCTGATTTCCGGATTTCAAAGATTTCACATGATTTCAGGTGATTTCAACGGATTTCAAAGATTTCAAGTGAATTCACTGATTTCGCGAGATTTCACATGATTTCAAGTAATTTCCATTGATTTCACATGATTTCCATTGATTTCAGTTAAATGTCTACCGAATTCATATGATTTCCATTGATTTCGTGAGATTTCCAACGAATTCAAGTATTTTTTGGACGACCTCAGAAAATACACGCACAGCTGATCCAAATTATTCTCTCAATTACATGATTAAATAGGATTTTTACTAAATTATTGTAATTATTTCGATTTATTGCAAATTATTGGAAATTAACTTGCAACTGCGCAAAAATAATCATAATTATTTCAATTATTTTTTAAAACTTTTCAGAAACAAATTTTGCTCTGCAATTGAAAGGGTGGCGTGAAAACATGGAAAATTTTTGCGGCAGTAAACCTCCCGAAGGAGGTTGCGGTTCCCGCCAGGCACAGGGCTTTTACCCCCTGTGACAGCCAACTGCTTCGGTGTTCCATGGGAACCGGCGCTTTGCTGACTGCGATCCTATCGCGCAATTCGACAGATTTGATCCCCGTACCACCATTGGCCTACCCATAGAGGTACGAGCGGTGTCAAGAGCGTTAGACTTCCTGATCCCAGTTTCAGAGGCCTTACCTCAGAGGGGTACGCGGGATTCGAACCCACAACCCCGAGTGCCGACACGTAGCCAGAACAGGAAGCGACCCAACGCCCAGAGCCACCGAGCCAACGGCGGTAAGACGTGTTTAATTTCTACTTGACCTGCCCTGGAGCAGCTGCCAAAGGAAATCCCAAGCGCGAAAAACACTTTCCCGAGTGGGAGTCGAACCTCGGACCACTCGGTTCGGTGTTGCGCGCTCTACCAACTGAGCCACGACGCCACGATGACTGTACAGTGCGACGGGTTCGAGCCGTATTTTCCGCGTATCCTGCAGCCTCCAGCCAGGAGGACAGGGCAAATACAACTCGAACCCGTCGCACTGTACAGTCATCGTGGCGTCGTGGCTCAGTTGGTAGAGCGCGCAACACCGAAGTGAGTGGTCCGAGGTTCGACTCCCACTCGGGAAAGTGTTTTCCGCGCTTGACATTCCCTTTGGCCGCAGCTGGATGGCAGGTCAAATAAAAGTTAAACACGTCTCACCGCCGTTGGCTCGGTGGCTCTGGGCGTTGGGTCGCTTCCTGTTCTGGCTATGTGTCGGCACTCGGGGTTGTGGGTTCGAATGCCGCGTACCCCTCTGAGGTAAGGCCTCTGAAACTGGGATCAGGAAGTCTAACGCTCTTGACACCGCTCGTACCTCTAGGGGTAGGCCAATGGTGGTACGGGGATCAAATCTGTCGAATTGCGCGATAGGATCGCAGTCAGCAAAGCGCCGGTTCCCATGGAACACCGAAGCAGTTGGCTGCCACAGGGGGTACAAGCCCTGTGCCTGGCGGGAACCGCAACCTCCTTCGGGAGGTTTACTGCCGCAAAAATTTTCCATGTTTTCACGCCACCCTTTCAATTGCAGAGCAAAATTTGTTTCTGAAAAGTTTTAAAAAATAATTGAAATAATTGTGATTATTTTGCGCAGTTTGCGAGTTAATTTCCAATAATTTGCAATACATCGAAATAATTCACAACAATTTAGTAAAAATCCTAATTAATCATGTAATTGAGAGAATAATTTGGATCAGCTGTGCGTGTATTTTCTGGCGAATCCCCGTGTTTTTTGCACGGTTTTGAGAATTTAACTTCAACTGTGTAGTAACAAGCAAGGAGGTATTTTAAAGAATCTTAGTCGTCTAGCACTTTCACTATGTTTTATTGCTCCAGTTAATAAAATAATATTCCCTCATAAACCAGATTTGTGGAAGTGGATTTGCGTAGGACTATTATTTATACCTCCAATGGCAAAAATTTAAACAAAAAGAAATTGTTTATACATTGAGTACTTTTATTGAAATGGCACAAAAGGTGCTCCCACAATAGGGAACGTTCCCCGGGAACGTTCCCGCACGTCGACGTTGAGACGCTCGCGCAGCGCACTGACAGCCATAGAATGTTAACATTGTGCTCACTGTGCTCTCCCAGTGATATCCTATGGCCATCGGTAAGCTGAGCAATCGTCTAAACGTCGCTGAACGTCGCCGTGCCGGAACGTTCCCAGGGAACGTTCCCGGCGTGGTGGTGTTCAGACGCTCTCGTAGCGAACCTAAATGGCTTTAGAATGTCACAAAGTGTGCACACTGTGCTTTTTAGCGAAATTATACAGCTATCGGGGCGCTTGGCGAGCATCTCAACGCCGACGTGGCGGAACGTTCCCAGGGAACGTTCCCCATTGTGGGAGCACCTTAAGCTTTAAGAATAAATAGGAATCTCAATCTGTTATGAAAGTATCTAAAAATCTTAAAATATCTCGAATTAGCCGAACAGCTGTTAGTGCACATCGCCCCCCTCCTCTCCCCACACCGATTTGAGTTTGAGTGAGTTTCCCGAGACGCTTTTTAAATGTGATTTCATGTGAATTCAATGTGATTTCATGTGAATTCAATGTGATTTCATGTGAATTCAAAGTGATTTCAACAGATTTCAAGTGATTTCAACGGAATTCGTGTGAATTCAAGAGAATTCAACTGATTTCAAAGATTTCACTGATTTCAATGAGATTTCAATATGATTTCCAAAGATTTCGGTGGTCATGTACACCTGAATTCCAGAGTTGTGGGCCCCCTCGCTTTTAGCTTAATACTTCATGGTACTCCAAATAACACTCTAATCAAATTTTAGTTTGTAATGCAAACCATCTCAGTCAATTAATATTATTTTATTATAATCGCTTCAATCATATTCCAATCAATTTCCAATCGCTCCAATCATATTCCAATCAATTTCCAATCGCTCCAATCATATTCCAATCAATTTCCAATCGCTCCAATCATATTCCAATCAATTTTCATTCGCTCCAATCGCATTTCAATCGCTCCAATCAAATTTTAATCGCTCCAATCAAATTTAAATCACTCCAATCAAATTCCAATCACTCCAATCAAATTCCAATCACTCCAATCAAATTCCAATCACTCCAATCAAATTCCATCACTCCGATCAAATTCCATCACTCCCATCAAATTCCAATCAGTTACATTCTTTCAAATCTTTATCATTCATTCACGATCACACCCATTCATCGACAATCAAATCTGACTACAGTCAGTGTACATCCCTAAAGGGAGTGAGGTACCCCTCGGGTCTCCTGCTCCCGGCGCTTGCGCTTGGCTCTTGACGTCCTCATATTTTCTGCCTCTCTTTCTCGCGGCGTCGGTTGGCGGCGCCCTTTGCGCTAATGACCCGACAAGTTGTGCACTTTCCGCCACTCTGCCTCAGGCCGGCCGGCTGCCCCTGCCCCGGCCCCTGCCCCCCGTGACATGTCCTGCCACTCACTCCTGCTGCTGGCGTATTCTTCAAGGGGGGGCCCAGGCCAGGCCAGGCCAGCAGCGTGATTCCGCACAGAGGTCTGCTCGTCGCTCTGTCTTTGTCGCACTCACGGGGCACGGCCGTAAGGAGCGAGAGAGAGAGAGAGAGAGGACACTACTGAGCGCTGTTCGGAATCAGCCTGCTGGCCTGTGAGCAGCTGCAGCAGGTCCTTCTCTCTGGCCTGCTGCTGCACGCCTTCCTCCTCCTGCTGCTGTCCTGCGGGGCCCTGCTGTGTCTGGCCTTGTTACACGCGTGCGGGGCGGGGCGGGGTGGGGCTGTTGCGCTGCGGCAAGTCGGTAGCCGCAGTGGGCCCACCCCGCCCAGCCCAGCCCAGCCCAGCCCCGCTCGAGTGAGTGAGTGAGGGAAAGAGTGGACCCTTGTTAGCGCCAACACAGTTTTTCTCCTGCTCGCTTGTAAGGGGCGGACTTTTGAAAACGATGGTAGCGGCAGCGGCCGCAGAGGCGCGACGCGATGGTGGTAGCGACCAAGGAGTAGGAGAAGGTGTACAGAAATATCTCAAATTGCTTTGGAAGCTAAAGGATGTGAGTGTCGAGCCGGTGAATTTCCCGAGGGGGGGGGGGGGCGGTCACTTCAAAATATCAAACAAACAAAAAATAGTAAAGAAGAAAAATTCTGAAAAATCAGAAAGTTTAACAATAAAGAAACAAAAAAGTGGAATGAAATTAATACGTTAAAGGTCAGAAATAGGAGGAGAAAGATCAAAATTTATCAGAATGTGAAAGTTTTCTTAAAAAATCAAAATCAAAGTCAAAACAAAAAATAAAGAAAAATCTAAATTTCAAAAGGGGAAAAAATAGTATCGTACACATTTTGTGTGAGTGATCTCCCGATCCCCCCTCGGATTTTCCGCGCATACAGTAATGTACCTGAAAATTCAAACACCTACCCTAGTCATGGGACATACATCCGCTCGGATATCCCTTCTGCCTATTCGCTACACTCGCGCGGAAGAGTTTCGTGGGAATATCACTATGTAGTCGCGAGGTGAGTTGCGAGGGGAGGAAGGAGGAGTCAGATGTACATAGGGGTTGCTCCCTGCGGACCACGCTGCCAGATTCCCCGGCGGGATGGGGCAGGGCGGGGCGGGGTGGGGCGGGGCGGGGTGGGGCGTGCCGGGCGTGCCGTTCCCTGCTGTTGGGCCCCCCAGGCTGCGGAGCAGGTTGGACCGGGCGGCAGCAGGGACGTAAAAACCAACGCAAGCGTGAAAACTAGCGCCAACCGCGGAGAAATGCGGCAGTCTGTTCCATCTCTCAGCAGCTTAACTTTTTATTTGTGCTCCGGTGGGCAGCAGGCTGCTGCGCGCGGTGCACTTTACGCCCCTGCTACTGCAGAGGCTGTGCTGCTGCTCTCTCTCTCTCTCTCTCTCTCTCTCTCTCTCTCTCTCTCTCTCTCTCTCTCTCTCTCTCTCTGAATCCCCTTCCTCCCCCCCTCTATCTCACGCACACACACAGACTCACTCCCTCACGATCGCGGCGAATTAGTTTATTTATGTGTGATCACGTGATCACATTAGTGTAATTCAGGGTCAATAACTCAGCCCTGATGGCCTATTTATTGGGGGCAGGGCCCATTGAACTGCGCCCCCTATGTAAGTACAAGCCAGACGGGAGCGGGCTGCGACCAGCCGCGCCGGGCGGGCCGGCTCTCTCTCTCTCTCTCTCTCTCTCTCTCTCTCTCTCTCTCTCTCTCTCTCTCTCTCTCTCTCTCTCTCCATCATTCTTTCTTCTTCTCCCTAAATTTTCCTCTTTATATGCATAAAAGTATTCTTCACAAACATACTTTTATTATTCCCTCCAATCATGTTTTTAAGACGCCGACCGAATGTGACCTGCAACTCTTTTTTACACTTTTGGCGACCGCATCGCACTCGCACTCTCGCACAAGTTGAGGTGTGAATGTGAAGCCTCTCCGGAATCCCAGACTCGACGTACGAACGAATTTTAAGAAATTCACGTTCCTGCGCAAGTGAGTGAAGATTATTCGCTTGGCTTTCCAGTGTAGGCGTACAGCAGCCCTTTTCCTTTTTCTGCCGCGTGCTGCACGGAGGTGTGTGGTGGTGCAACTGGAACGTAGCATTTTCGTTGTCACAGGATCAGCCCATCTCCCTCATGCCCTCCTACTCCTGTCCGCCGCTCCACAGGAAGCTGCTCCACGGAGGAAAGAAGGGAAAGGGTTGTTTGCAGCACACACACACACTCACGCACGCGCGCGCGCACGCACACACACACACACACACACACACACACACACACACACACACACACACACACACTGAGGGGCGCGCGCGCGGCGCACGCGTCGTCGTGTGTAGTGATCGGAGATGCAGCAGCAGCCCTTAGCGAACAAAACACAAGTTTGTAACCGGATGCGGGAGGGGATGGGGGTGGTGCGGTCACTGGACACCCCCTCCCTCCCCCCCTCCCCCCTCCTCCCCCCCTCCCCCCCCCCGCCCCCCACCCCCCGCGGCGCGAGGAGCCAGGCCGGCGGGGTGCGCGCATAGGGGCTGTATGGGGTGATGTGGGTACCGCACCGTACGCGGGGCGGGGGTGGGTCATGTGCTTGCGGCGCGCTTTTGCTTGTAATGAGCGGAGAGTTAAACCGTTTGTATGGACTCGCGCTTGTTGCCACTAACAAACATGTTTCCAATACGCTCACGTGTAAAAAAAAAGAATAAATGAGGAGAGAGAAAGAAATGGGAAAATAGAGGGGAGGGGAAGTGATGGGAAGAAAAAACAAAACAAAAAGGAGACGAGTTACGCACGTCCATGGCGCTCCGGTCCGGGTGCCACCGCGGGACACCCCGGACTCTGCGGCTGCCAGCAGCTTGGTGGGAAAAGTCGAGTGGGACCCGCGTCATGTCGCCTTGCGGCGCGGCGCCGAATATAGTTAGAATTGTGTTCGGCAGGTTGACTTTAATTATTTTAAATTAGAAGGAGAAATATGCGAGCCGTGCCCTTGTGGTTCGTCTGGCAATATTCGAATGTTTATTTGTTGGATTTTTTCTTTGTTACTCTTTGAATTTTAATACGGTACTGTTTCAATTTGACATTGATACCTCTGTTATTTTTGCGATTCTTAGATTCGTAAGTGGAAACTTATTTTGGAATGGAGTGAGGACTGCTTTCACTGTCACGATCCGGAAATCTCATGCGAGAGCAGCTGAGTTTGATTGAAAAGCGCGCGGTGTAGGGGGTAAGTTATAGGGTAGAAAAGAGGAGGATAACGACAAACAAATCGTGAGATCATTTCGATACGAACGACTAACCCTAAAATCATAACAAGTATCATTGGCGCCCCGCGGCGCTCTTGTCGCCCAAAGGGGTGCGGCGCGCGGCGGCGCAGCAGCGCAGGGTGGCGATTCCCATCGCACCGCGCCGAGGTGAACCCGCGCATCTCGCGGTGCGCGCCGGCCCAGTTACGTGGCGGGGTCTTCTGCACGCGAGCGACGCGAGCCCTGCAGGGCGATTCCGAACCGCGTTTAGTAAGTGTCCTCTCTCTCGCTCCCTACTGCCGCGCCCCATGGGTGTGACAAGGACAGAAAGGCGAAACCACTGTGCGCGGAGTCACCGTGCTGCTGCCGCACCCCGCGGGCACTCGCACGATACGTTTGGCACCCCCGGGGGCCGCCCCGCCCCGCCCTGCCCCGCCCCGCCCCGCCCCGCCCCGCCCCGCCCTGCCGCGGCTGGACACGGACCGGACCGACCAGCAGACTGGTTCAGAATAGCGCGCTCTCCTCGCTGCGTCTCTCTCGCACCTCTGCGGTGCCAAACCATGAGTGCGAGAGAGATAGAGCGAGAGGAAAGCGCTCTTCTGAATCGCGCAGTCTGTAGGCCAGGGGGACAACCGCCGGCCGGGCCCGGGCCCCCCGTGGCACGACGCGACGCCGCTGCTCGGCGACGCCCCGCCGCACGTCCAGCCAGGGCGTCGCGGCGCGTGCCGGCACGGCGCTGCTCCGCTAACGAGGAGTGAGTGAGCGAGCGCGTCCCCGTCGTACGACCGGCTTGTGTCTCATTTACGCGGCTCGCTATTGTAGCCGCATCTCTACTTTTTTTTTGACCCAGAGAAGCGTGTACTGAAACATGTCAAGCACACGATTTGGCGCTCAATCCAAGTGCATAATTTTAGGCCTGAATCAAGAATCGCAAGCGCGAAGGACGAACGATTCGAGAATATTGAGGACAAATTTTCAAGAACAATGATAAATTTCTTCCTCGATGTATCCAGGGGTGGAAGTAGGGGACTGAAAAAAAATTAAAAAAAAAATTGCTGAAACTAAACGAAGTACAGTAAAAAAGTATCAATAAGAAATTATCCGCAGTACAATATATATACTCAGTAATACATCGAAATACACGCCTGAAAATACAAGATAATTACTGGAAAACACTGTAATTACACCGACATACGTACCCCAGTCTGTCCCTTGCGCTCACTAACTCCGCGCGCGCGCTGTTACTTGTACTTATCCCGCGCGCGCGCGCTCGCACCGCGGGGGAGGAGAGGGGCGGGGCGGGGTGGGATATACGTACGTACAGTACAGTCGTGTAATTGTTAGTTTTCACATGCAGCGCTCGCTCGCGCGCCGCCCGTCGTCGGTGTCACTTGTGACGGAGGAAGGGGTCAAAACAATTGCACACCGTCCCTGTGCTGCGCTGCCCGTCCCACCGGAGCTCCGAGCTGCGCTGGGCTGGGCTGCGCTGGGCGCGTGGAGCTCCGCGGGGCGTCCCCCCTGCGCTGCGCTGCGCTGCTGTCTCTCGTGTGTCTGCTCCGCGCCGCGCGGGCCGCACCGCGTGTATGTACCCCCGCAGCCTCACCAAACAAGACTCTGAAACCGCTCTGTATATGTGTGACGTGCAGCCGGGGACGAAGCGTAATGACAGGGTAGGAAAAATTCGCCCCTCCGCGCGATGTGTAAGGTGAACTGTGTTGTTGTGAATTTTTGGTCTAGACGGTTTGCAAAATTTTATGAATTTTTGTGATTTTTGGGGGGATTTTTCGTGATTTTTTGTGAAATTTTATAGAAGAGAATTTCACCTAAATTTTTGTGAGATTTTCCCGAATTTTCCTGAATTTTTGTGAAATTTTGCGAATTTATTTTCAATGTTTTTCTGAACTTTTCTGAATTTTCTTGAATTACGAGGTTTTTTAAAAAAATCAGTGCTGTTTCCCCCTCGTGTTTAACACGTGACAGGCATAGACGATCGAGGTTGCCTTATCATTTTTATTTTCTTTCTCTATTTTGCTGAGATTATTTCTTTTTTCTCCAAAAGACAACACTAACTGTTGTCGACTCGGTATATATTTTAGGAATCGCGCGCAGTCAGGGTCCGTTCTATCGCCGGCTCATCGTGCGGATGGCGGCGGGGCAGTGCAGAGGGGAGGTGACAGGGAGGTGGGGGGCGGCGGGTCCCTCCCTTGTGGAGGAGAGGAGAGGGCCCTTGTTGTCGGGGTGGTTGCGAGGGGCCGCAGTGGGCCTGCCTCTCCCCTTTGGGTATGGGGCACCCGCGCATTGTGGTGACAACAATGGTCGGCCCTGGCCGGCGCCGGCGCACGGACAAGGAGGAGTATCACCCCATGAGACTCTCGATGAGCTGGGGCCGGGCGGGGTGCTTCTCCGGCACCTCCGGGCACGCGCGCCTCCCCACCTCCCGATGCTGCTCTACTTCCTTCCGGGACTTCCCTCTCTCCCTCCCCGCACGGGGTGAGGGAGAGAGAGGAGGAAGCGCCCATTGGAGGAGAAGGAAGAGGTCCTGCAGGAAGGCGTGACGCAGCACACGGGAGCCAAGCGACAACAAACAGGACGTGGTTGAGGTCCAGGGGGAGGTCCGGGCTGAGGAGAGGGGGAGGCTCGAGTGATGACGAAGGCGCTATGCGCTGCTGGGCTCGGCTGGCTGGCTGGAGCTTAAATTGCTACGTACGTTCTTCTTTTCCGCCTCAATACGTTGCTTCCCGCGTCTTTTGTACGGCCGGGCATGTTATGGGGAATCAAAAATATGACCGATGTGTGTGTGTGTGTGTGAGAGAGAGAGAGAGAGAGAGAGAGAGAGAGAGAGAGAGAGAGAGAGAGAGAGAGAGAGAGAGAGAGAGAGAGAGAGAGAGAGAGAGAGAGAGCTCGTTGGTGTGCTCGTATCAATCAAAGTGGTCTGCTGCTGACCAAAACTCTTCCGCTCATGATAAGCTCCCCATGGCACCCACACAATCGGACGCACACCACGGCGAACCGACAGAAACAGTCACAACTACAGAAGAGAGAGAGAGAAAGAGAGAGAGAGAGAGAGAGAGAGAGAGAGAGAGAGAAAGAGAGAGAAAGAGAGGACAGGGGAAAAAGTAAGAAAAGACTGAATTGAAGTGGGAGGAGAGGCGGATGAGTTCTCCACGCGGGCAATAGGGTCTTAATCGTTGTGGATTAGCTTTATATAAACTGACACAATCACAAGGACAACAAAGAGCGCGGACGATTGAGAGAGAGAGAGAGAAAGAGGGAGGGAGAGAAATACGCCCGCATCTTTCTTTTCCTCTCTTACAACAAGGCGGAGCTCATACGCACAACACACGGCACAGCGTGGCCTCATTAGAGGGCCTCATAAAAAAGTTTGAAAATTTTCCATAAGTCTGGGGAGCCTTATCTGATTAGGCGCACGGCAAGTGCGTCGTGTTTCATACTTGCGGCGGGATGTCGGCTCTTTTTTACTCCCTTTAAGTGCTCTGCAGTGTGTCGTTTACAGTTACATTCTGTAGCATTCTCCAGCCCAAATTTTTCCACCTTTGATGCCATAATCCCCGGCATCTATGTAGATGTTTAGTTCCTTGGCCAAGGGGAAATCAACTCTAAATTTCGGTGTGCAAATTTTGTGAATTTTTGTAACTTTTCGAGAATGTTTGTAAATTTTTGCGAATTTTTATTGAAGTTTTCTGAAGTTTTGCTTTAATTTTACCTAAATTTTTGTGGTTTTTTTTTCGTAATTTTTCTATTCATTTCTGAATTTTCCGTATTATTCATGATTTTTTTCCCTGAATTACGAAGTGTACAAATATTTCAGAGTTGTTTTCCTCTCGGTTCTATGGCGCAACTGTTGAGAACATGAAATTAGCCCTGTATATATCGAATGGAAGCGAGAAATTTACATCATGTAGTGTTTCCTGAGTTCCCCAAGCTCATTGTGTCTAGATCAGGGAAACGAGAGAGTCATGCTCTCTTTACACTCGTGTCATCGTTCGACTCGAGGCTCTATAAAGGTGCTGCCACGCCGCGCATATATACCCGCCCCTGCTGCCTGGCCGCCTGCCTCTCCTGCTGTCCACCCTTCTTGAACTACATCACGTCGTCGGCTGTATATGCAGGCCGGTGGGGGCGTGGCGCGGGGCGGTGGAGCGGGGCGGGGCGGGGCGGGGCGGGGCAGCGGCCGGAGTGAACGGGGTGTGAAGTGGCGGCCGCGCCGGGTGTGGGGCGAGGCGTTGGGGCGCGCGCATGCTAAGGGCATGATAGCTGGGGCTAAGCCGGGCGGGGCGGGGCGGGGCGGGGCGGGGCGGGGCGGGGCGGGCCCGACCCACAGATCATGTAGATCCCTGTAAGGAATACTAATGGGCCACCACACTGCTGCGCTGCCGCTGCGCTGGCCCCGGCCGGCCGGCCCCGCTCACCAGCACACCCATGGACATCATTAGTATTTGCTCGACGTCCCAGGTTCACACTTCACGGTCAATTTAACAGCCCGGTTAATGGTGATAGGTTGATAGGCCGTGCGATAGCCGGGCCGGCAGCAGCGGCGGGCCTCCGACCCGCGACACACACACACACACACCCGGCATTGCGCAAGAGTTGATCCCCTTCTAATCGATATCCGTCGATTAGTATCGATATACGAAGAGAGTGGCGGGAGCGGGCGATGCCGATTGCCGAACGTCGATAACTTCAGTAACGACGACGTTATCCCGCCGGTGCCGCTGCTGGGCGGGGCGCCCCACCCCGCGCCCGGCCCGGCCCGGCCAGCCAGCCAGCCGAGGTTCCTACGGAGTGCTGCGCCTCGGAGCCCTAGAGGATATGAAAGCTGGTCGGGTCAGCTGTCGGAGCTGCAGCGAGACGGGCGTGCCGTGCGTGCGTGCGAGAGAGATGGAGCACTATCGCGCGGATTGTGCAGTAAATTTGTCCGATCTGCCGTCGCGCTAATCGCATGGCGTGAAAGTACCGCGGTTGTTTCAGAATTACACGTTGCAGGACGCGGGTCTGCCTGCCCACGCACGCACTTCATGAGGGCTTGCGCCTCCGTGGCCCCTTGCGTATAGGCCGAAGGGGAAACAACTCTGAACTTTGGTGTACAAATTTTGTGAATTTTTGTGAATTTTTACTGAATCTATGCTAGAACTTTTCCTCAATTTTCGTGATTTTTTTCTGAATTTAATTGAATATCAACAAGGTGTACAAAAACTCCAGAGTTGTTTCCTCCCTCGGTATAGGCAGACCCGCACCCGCAACACTGTTACATCTCTATAACGTCAAAACACCCGGTATACATTTCGGAGCGTCTTTGGTCTCTCTTTAACTGCTTGGAGACGTGAGTGCGCGGCGCGCGGGTGACTCTGGTGCTCTGGTCCCGTCCTCGCTCCTGCTCTGATGAGCCCCTCGCGTCGTGGTGTGGGGCGGGGCGGGGCGGGGACCGCGGGCCGCGGCGGTGCGGGCGGCCTGTTGTGTGGACAGTTGTGAGATACGTCCTCCCCGCGGTCCCGGCTCGGCTCGGCCCGGCCGACCGCGGCCCGAGCTGGACCCGGCTCGGCTCGGCTCGTACAGGAAGACGCTATGTGGCTGAGGGGAGCGGGAAGCGTCCGTCAAATCGTTTACACTGAGTGGACACTTAGACGCGTGACACGGCGCGGTGGGCGTCTCGCGGCGTGGCGGAGCGTCGCGTTGTGCGCGGCGGCCCGGGAGGAGCGGATGTGCGTGCAGCGCGGGGGAAGGTGAAGGTCCACGAGCACCCCCCGGAGCACCCCGCCGACCGTGTCCTCTAGGGTGTTCTAAACGCAAAGTGTGAGGTGAGCACGGGTTGTTATTTCTCGATCTCGGATTTTCGCCGGAGCTCCAAGGGCTGTACCAGGTGGCTGACGGACCCCGGGCACTTTTTGTACTATGCACAACCCGCCCGCACCGCTCCATCCGGGACTGCATACCCATCAGGCGCCATGGACCGGCTTCAAGCGCGGATGCTCCGCTCCGCCACTGTTGTTGCAGCCAACGCCCCGAAAGGACCCTCTCGCGGTTCGCGCGGTCTACGGTAGAGCGTTACAGGGGGGAGATTCGCGGTTTTGCGGGAGTAATCCGCGAGTCCACCGGTAAAGCTCGCGGTCCGCGCGTCCTGCCGCTCGGGAATCTCGCGTACCGCGGATCCTCCGTGAGTCCTTCGCGGACTGCGAGCTACCCGAGAAAAGGACGCCACGATGCCTGTACGCAGTGCGACGGGTTCGAGTTGTATTTGCCCTGTCCTCCTGGCTGGAGGCTGCAGGATACGCGGCAAATACGGCTCGAACCCGTCGCACTGGACAGTCATCGTGGCGTCGTGGCTCAGCTGGTAGAGCGCGCAACACCAAACCGAGTGGTCCGAAGTTCGACTCCCACTCGGGAAAGTGTTTTTCGCGCTTGACATTCCCTTTGGCCGCAGCTGGATGGCAGGTCAAATAGAAGTTAAACACGTGTCACCGCCGTTGGCTCGGTGGCTCTGGGCGTTGGGTCGCTTCCTGTTCTGGCTACGTGTCGGCACTCGGGGTTGTGGGTTCGAATCCCGCGTACCCCTCTGAGGTAAGGCCTCTGAAACTGGGATCAGGAAGTCTAACGCTCTTGACACCGCTCGTACCTCTAGGGGTAGGCCAATGGTGGTACGGGGATCAAATCTGTCGAATTGCGCGATAGGATCGCAGTCAGCAAAGCGCCGGTTCCCATGGAACACCGAAGCAGTTGGCTGCCACAGGGGGTAAAAGCCCTGTGCCTGGCGGGAACCGCAACCTCCTTCGGGAGGTTTACTGCCGCAAAAATTTTCCATGTTTTCACGCCACCCTTTCAATTGCAGAGCAAAATTTGCTTCTGAATTTATTAATTGAAATAATTGTGATTATTTTGCGCAGTTGCAAGTTAATATCCAATAATTTGGAATAAATCGAAATAATTCACAATAATTTAGTAAAAATCCTATTTAATCATGTAATTGAGAGAATAATTTGGATCAGCTGTGCTTGTATTTTCTGGGGAATCCCCGTATTTTTGCACGATTTTGAGAACTTCACTTCAACTGTGCCGTAACAAGGAGGCATTTTAAAGAATCTTAGTCGTCTAGCACTTTCACTTTGTTTTATTGCTCCAGTTAATAAAATAATATTCCCTCATAAACCAGATTTGTGGAAGTGGATTTGCGTAGGACTACACACTAAACCCTTATGCACTTTTTTGTGCATAAGCCTTGCAGGATTTTACACAACCATAGTTATGCACAATTTTTCCTGCATAACTATGCTTAACTCTGTTCCTTATGCACAAATTCGTGCAGAATTATGCACAACGTGCAACATAGTTATGCATAAAATGTTTTGCATAACTATGGTTGTATAAAATTGTGCATAAGGGTTTAGTGTGTACTTTTTACCTCCAATGGCAAAAATTTAAACAAAGAGAAATTGTTTATACATTGAGTACTTTTATTGAAATGGCACTAAGCTTAAAGAATAAATAGGAATCTCAATCTGTTATGAAAGTATCTAAAAATCTTAAAATATCTCAAATTCGCCGAACAGCTGTTAGTGCACATCGCCCCCTCCTCTCCCCACACCGATTTGAGTGAGTTTCCCGAGACGCTTTTTAAATGTGATTTCATGTGAATTCAGTGTGATTTCATGTGAATTCAATGTGATTTCATGTGAATTCAAAGTGATTTCAACAGATTTCAAGTGATTTCAACGGAATTCGTGTGAATTCAGGAGAATTCAACTGATTTCAAAGATTTCACTGATTTCAATGAGATTTCAATATGATTTCCAAAGATTTCGGTGGCCTTGTACACCTGAATTCCAGAGTTGTGGGCCCCTCGTTGAGAGATATCCAGGTAAATTTCCAAAATTTTAGGTAAAATTAGACAAAAAATTCTATAATAATTCATAAATAAAAACTCGCAAAATTTGTACTTAGAACTAAAGATCAGAGTTCTTTCTCCCTCGGCCGTGGCAGTACGTACTCTGCTCTGCCTATGCCCCCCCCCCCCCCCCTTCCCGCAATTTGGATTCATAGCTCCCGATGAAAATGCCCCCGTTCTCTAACCCGCGCCGCGGCCGGGCCGGTCAGGCACACTGTCCGTCCACCTCCTACGCACGAGCTCCGCCTGTCTGTCCGTGTGTCTGTATGTCTGTCTGCTGTCCGACCGTCCGCTCCGCGAGGCCCTTGTTGTGCCGCGCGGCTGCCTGCTGCATTCCTGGTCCAATTCAGAGTCGGTTGGCTCTCCTCGGCCTGGCTGGCCCCGGCCCCGGCCCCGGCCCCGGCCCCGGCCCCGGCCCGCTGCTGGCCTCTTCTCTCCCTGGCTGTGGCTGCGCGGGGCACTTGCCCGGGGCACACGGCGCGCGCGCGCACACACACACACACACACCCGTCAATCTGTACTGCAACAACAAAACTAGGTGGATAATGACATGCCTGATGCCTGGACGAGGCGGGGCACACTGCTGCTGGGGCCATACTGCCGGCCTGTTTGGGGATCTCGGTGTTGTTCCAGCGGGCCACTCGGGGCCACTCGAGGAGTGTTTGTCCAGCGCAGGGGGCTCCTGGGGCCGGGCCGGGGCTCCCGTACCACTGCGAGCGCCCCCTGGCTGGATACTCCTCTTACCCCGCCCCGCCCCGCCCCGCCCCGCCTGGGCTCACCGCGCCCACGCGCGCGTCCCACGCGCTCTGGTGTAGCGGCTGGGGGACTCTAGGGGGGGAAATTGCTGTTGGACGACACCGGGGGAGGAGAGGAGCGGAGACGAGGAGGTCCTCGTTTAGGGGACCGGGGACCATATAGCCCGGGTGCCCTGCTCGTGCTGCTCCCTGCCGCCGCGCCTGCTGGGCAGTAAGCACACCGAGTGTAAATGTCATACTCTTGCTGGTGCATGTGAAAGTCATTTAAAGAAAGGAAATTTCTATAGGGAAAAGCAAATGATAGCGAACGACTTAAAATTTCAGACACCTGATGGAAGAGTACGATATTAACACATTTTAGTTTCTACTGACATGCAATTCGTGGTTCTTTAGTTTCGTTAAATAGTTCGCTTTTTTTTTCGGTAAATAAATATTGTATTTTGTTACTTGGAACCTTAGCAGAATTACAGTCTGCAGAGCGACCCGTGCGACCCGTGTCGGCGCGGCGTGTGTTGCACACAGCGCGGTGGGCCGGGCCGCCGCCAGCCCGTCTCTCTCTCTCTCTCTCTCTCTCTCTCTCTCTCTCTCTCTCTCTCTCTCTCTCTCTCTCTCCCTCCCTCGCTCCAACCCCTTTCCCTCCCGGGAGGATCACAGCGGTGGCGGCGCGCCGGGCGGCCCCCGTCCGGTTCAACAGCTCAATCTGCGGGAAGGAAGAGAGAGAGGGAGGCGGGTACCGACTCGGCTCGGCTCGGCTCGGGGTGTCGGGCCGGCGTGTATGTATTAGATAATGAGACCCTTAGGGTGCCGACCGGCGTGCCTGCTTAGTTAACTGTTGTTTCTCTCCCCCCCTTACCCTCTCTGCGGCGGTACCATATGGCTGTCCCAATGATGCGTGCCGTGAGGTTTTCATAACGCCCCCTCTCCCCCGCTCCCCCACGTGGCCGCGGCCAGACCGGACACGCGCACGGTGACGCGCGCTAACGCTCGAGGGAGAAACAACTCTTTTTGTACACCTCGTAAACTCAGGATAATTCAGAAAATTTCAGAAAAAAAAAATTCGAAAAGTTTAGAAACATTTTGAAAAATACAGGAAAATTTAGGAAATTTCAAGTAAAATTTCACAAAAATTCTAGAAAAAACTTAACATAAATTCACGAAAATTCTCAGAAAAAAAAATCACAAAACGTGTACACTAAAATTCAGAGTTATGTTTCCCCGTCGGTGACGCTATACCGTCGGCGCAGCGTGCCGTATCGTGCGTCTTGCGCACGGGACCCAAAGTTAGGCGGGAGGAGCCTTGTTTAATTTTTTTTTTTAATATCCCGCGCGGTGACCCGCAGGCGGCTGGCGTGACCCAGCATAGGCGCCCTGGGGCCGCGCGCCGCGCGCCGAGAGGGACGCACCAAGCACACTTAGCGCACGCATAATGACACAAAATTAAGCCGTCATTAACTAACAGCGACAACGAGCTGCTTTAAAGAATAACACGCAACTCTAGACGCCTCCGCCCTGATGTCACCCCCCCCCCCCCCCGCACGCGCACCCACATGCCCCCCTCCCCCTATACCCCTCTCTCTCGCTCCTCTTTACTGTGTGGCGCGTAAAAATCTGAGTGGGAGGCCTGGCGGCCCAGCGCCGAAACTGCTGGTGGGGAGAGATAAAGATGAGAGAGACAGACAGTTCTCCTGCGGTAAACGCCTCCCGTAGGTGTTGCTAGAGGGTTGAAGTCTCCAAAATTTAAGTGCTCTTTGAAATCAAAAAAAGTTTACCTATGCCGCAAAAATTAAAGAGGTAAAAGATTAGAATTCGGAAAAAAAATGTGTTGAAGAAGCATTGTGGGAATATTCAGATAAAAATGATGAAGAGCTAAGGACAATAATTGAAGGAAACGTAAGGATAGAACAAAAAGGTTGAAGAAAAAAAACAACTATTAGCTGCAGATAAATAAATAATTTGAAAAAAAAACAAACACAATTGAATAAGAAAGTCCTTGAGACCAAATAGTCCGAGTAGTTTCGCTCCCCTCCTTATGCGCGCCGCCGTTCAACCCTCTCCTGCGAGCGCAGCAGGGAGTTAGGCCCGGAGTGCACGCCCTCCTCACTCTGTCTCTCTCGCACCTATGGGGCGTGCCTCATGAGTGCAAGAGAGACGGAACGAGCGGGGCGTCACAGGAATCGGTCTGTCGGGCCAGCGGGGTGGCATTCCCACACACGGGTAGGGTATACGCCCTTGAGTTGCGCCGCGTTCCCACGCCGTTACCGCGCCGCGCCGGTACTTGTGGAGTCCGCGCCCTGGAGTACAAGTACGCGAGCAACTTGGTGTCGGAGCGGAGCGGACCCCGTGCAGCGGACCGCGCAGTCCCGGCCCAGCCCGGCCCGCCAGCCACCCCAACAACGGATTTACTCACCCCCGGCCCGGCCGGAGACGCCCCGTGGGGACTTGAGGGAGGGGAAGAGTGCAGCTCGCTGTTGTTGCGTGTTTCCGGCCAAACAAGCCAATTTTCGCGGCTGTTTCGGCGATCAATTGCATGGAAGGCGCGGCTCTGTGTCCAAGTCCGCGGGCTGGGGGCCGCGCCGGGGGGCGGGGCGGGGCGGGGCGGGGCGGGGCGGGGCGGGGCGGGGCGGGCCCCTCGGGCGACTCCTCCGCGGGGCGCTGCTGGCGAGGACCTTGCGGGCCTCGAGGGGCGTTAGGCACACCTGACTGACACCGCCAAGTGCCGACAACTTCTGGGAAAGCTCGTTACGCTGCGCAGCCCAATCAGACTGGCCCGCCGCGCCCCGCTCGCCTGGGGAGTGGAATTTAGTTTCTGTAAGCGGGCAAAAAAAAAAAAAAAGAATGAAAAATAAAGTTAAAAAAACAATATTTTTTTCAAAAATGCAAAAAAGAATTACTGTAATTTTCATTAACGCTCTGTCTGTTAGAAGAGACAGCAGATGACGACGCGACAACTGTGTTTTGTAAACAATTCGATATTGCATGAATGAAAACTTGTCGCCTGGCGGACTTCACTTTTTTTTTTGGGGGGGGGGGGGAGGGGGGGGCGTTGAAAATCCACCAAACCGTTTTTTCATTCGGTTTCCCATTAGACCGGCCCCGGCTGGCCGGTACGATCCTCTCTTCGCAGTATGGGGCGGATGGACGCTTCCCACATCACATCCCTGGCTCCGCGAGGAAGCTATGAGCCGCTCGCTTCCGTCCGCACAGCGCTGCACTTGGATGCACTCATGCAGCAGCAGGTTGACTCGGGGTGGAGGCCGGGCGAGCAGGCCAGGCGAAGCGACCTTCCTTACACTCTGCGCCACGACGTTTTTCCGATCGCTGCTGATGACTAACACGACTCCGATTTCTTCGAAATGCCTGTGGGCATCGGAGCGCGAGCATTGCGCCCTGGGGGTGCGGCCGTGTGGGAACACACCCCGGGGCCGCCGGGGCCGGGGCGAGTCCCCCTCCACCAGGATCCCGTCGAGCCTCCCGCACTCCGGGGGCACCGCCGCGATGTCTTCCGCCTGGTCGCACCGCCGCTGCGCGCCGTCCCGTCCGCCCCGGAGTGCGTCATGCTGCTGCTGCTGCTCAGCCTAGCCGCTCAGCCGGTAGATCGCTCTCGCGCGCCTCCGTCCTTGTCGCACTCGTGGGGCACTGCCATCCCCAACGTAGGGCACAGCCATCGGTGCGACAAGGAAGGAGGTATGAGAACGATCTTCGGATTCATTCGGCAGCCGGGACCGCGCGCGACCCCCAGCCCCCAGCCCCAGATACAGAGACGTTAATCGTCTGAGAAAACACGCGAATGCGCGCGCCCTCCGCCCTCCCGCTGCGGTCTTGTTGTTATTATTAGCATTTCCCGTGTTGTTAGTATTACGATGATAGAGTTATGACGCACGGATAGAGGGACACACACGTCGAGCTGACGTATCAAAACACGTATCTATTGATATTTAACTGGCTGCTGCGCCCGGCCTGGCCCGGCGGACGCGCGTGTGCCGTGTGCCCCGGACGGGTGCGTATCGGGCGCACAATGGTCGAGCAACGTGTGGGCCTCTGGAGAAGAATACGGGGAGAAAGAACCGGGGGAAGGGAGTTGCGTGGAGAACGAGATCGAGTAGATGAGCCTGGTCACCTGGCCTGTCTCCCCGACATCCAGTCAGGCAGGCCATCCCGGATGAACACTTCATCTCATCTCAACGCTGCATGATACCAATCCCCCTTCTCTCTCTCTCTCTCTCTCTCTCTCTCTCTCTCTCTCTCTCTCTCTCTCTCTCTCTCTCTCTCTCTCTCTGGTTTAGGGGGTGGTGCGGGGCACCGAGAAAACGCTCCAACTCGTTGGGTGGAAAGTGTGAAAAATAATCGGGGTAGTGTTTGGTCACAATGCGTTTGGCTCGTCTGCCTTCTCTCAACCTGTTTTTACTTGTGAGGAAAACATGTGTAATGGAACTGTCGTTCCCTCTCTCTCTTCTCTCTCTCTCGCTCTAAAAGTCAACTCTGGAGAGTCTTCTTTTCCGCCTCACGGCGCGAGGTTTTCGTATTCATTAAAATAATCAGAGTCACTGCTTGTGCGTCCTAAATAGGGATTGGTGTCTCCTGACGGAACAATAAGCCGATTTCCAACAAATAAAAGGTATTCACACCTCTGGGACTCGGCCACACATGTTTCCAGGTAAACACAGCTGATTCTGCGTACGGTAAATAAGACACTGTCTGGCGCAGACTGCTGCGTGCGCGCGCCGCGACAAAGAATATCGAGGCAAGCTGGTTATGTCGCTGCTGCTTATCTCAAAAATATAAGTGTTGGGACAGCGGCCGGGAGATACGGCGGTCCGCCCGCGCAGGCTTAGCGTGGAGCAGCGGTGCAGCGGCGCGCAAGGATCCATTTCCAGCGAACAAAACGTGTGACAGTTTCTGTGACAGGTCCGGTGGCAGGTTATCATCTCAGGAGATGAATGCCCGGTCCGGTGCAGCATCCACTGCTCTGGGCCCCTTGGCCGGCGCGGGGCGGTGCGGGACGACTCTTTTCTGAGTTACCTTTGTACCTTTTCATGTCGCTCACCTCGGGGTTATGAGACGGAAAAAAGGAGACAATTTAAGATTGAGTAAATTCTGAGGGTAGACCATAGGGCTGTAACTACCACAGCGTCCAGCTCTGAAATTTTTGTACTCTTCGTCTGGAAAAATCATAAAATTTCAGAAGAAAATCACAAAACTCCAGTAAAATTTAGAGAAAATCAGGAAAATGCAGGAAAATTCACAAAAAATGAGGTAAAAGTCAATTGAACGTTCACAAAAATTCTTTAAAAATTCACAAAATGAGAACATTAAAATTCAGAATTGTTTCTCCCCCGGTCCCATGCTTCATGGCGCCTTGTCTGCGGGAACAAAACCATAGGAACAGGTGAAAACAACAACGGCTTTTGTCGACCTCAAGCCCCCTCCGATTTCCACATTTGCATCGCGATAAGGACAGAAGGTGTGAGTGAAAACATATCCGATTATTGGCAGAAAGACAATAGTCTATATTCCATTTCACGCAGGGCTCTCCCATTCAAACAAAAGGCACTCGCTGAGCGCCTGCCCAAGGCTCTCGCCTGTCAAAGGCGCGCGTTCGAGGAAGCTTGATCTCTCCGGGTCTATCATTCGCAACCTCGGCTGCTGTTCGGCGCGACCATACTGCGGAATTACAAGTTTGGCTGGTGAGCGAGCGAGGGCGCGTTCGCTTTTACGCGAAACTGTCACGCACGGCACCGATCAATCAGTGGCGCTTTGAGGCCGAGGGAGCTGCCGCACACTGCCGCCTGCTGGCCTGGTGGGTGTACAGCGGCGGGGCAGCCACGTATCTGCCCCGAATATCTCCCGCTGTTCCCCGGACCTGAGGTTGGCCCAGGCCAGGGTGCGGCCCTGCCCGGCCCTGCCCGGCCCTGCCCGGCCCTGCCCGGCCCTGCCCGGCCCTGCCCGGCCCTGCCCGGCCCTGCCCGGCCCTGCCCGGCCCTGCCCGGCCCTGCCCGGCCCTGCCCGGCCCTGCCCGGCCCGGCCCACGAGGATGAGGGCCCGCGACACCACCGCACCACCCTTTCCGGGAACACGATGGAGCACAAGCACCTGCTGATGCTGCTGCTGCTGCTGTCGGGGGCCTCATCTCATACGCCGCGGTGTGCCTGCCGACCGATTCCGCTGCCGGCGCTCGTCGCTCTGTCTCTTTCGCTCTCAAGCAGGAGACTGCTGAGGGGTGCGAGAATGCCGTCTCTCTGTCGCACTCGAGGAGGGCGCCGACGAGTGCCGGCATCGGAAACCGCTCTGCTGTGACCCGCTCGAAGATCCCAGGGAGGCTGCTGCTGATCTGGGGCTTCCCTATGGTGTTACAGGTGTGGCTGTCCGATTGTGTGTACCCCCTGCCGTCGAGTCGGGGTAGGGGGGTAGGACAGGACAACATTGTCTGCTTTTTGAGAAAAAATAAAGGAAAACTTTGAGGATCCCACACAATTTAAAGGGGAAGGGGGGAGTGAGATTTGGCTTTTTATCATGCATTTTTAACGTTCAATACTGTCTAAATGGTTGCATTCAGGCTAATCTGGACCTAACCAATGAATTCCCGTCACTTTTCTGCTCCTTAGACAACCCTGGATTACTTTCAAGTGACATTTTTCTGTTTTAGCAAATTTTTTAAAGTTTAGTCGACATTGTGGCTAAAATTCTTGCGCGCATGGTTTCTCAGGCAATTTTGTTCCAAAAAATTTGGAAAAAAATCACCCTTGAAGAAGGTCAAAATGAAGAACTTATAAGCGGCAGATCTCAAACAAATCCATTCTGGTGACTTTTAATCAACAAATCAAGATTCATGACGTTTTTCATGCCGTTTTCTGACATATCATTGACCATTACTAAATACACAAATTTCTTTTGGACAAAAACGCGTTCTAGCCAATACATGAGTGATCATTTTAAGCCGCCAAAGAAAATTCTCTAACGTAGCCTGAGATATCATGCGCGCAAGCTCAAAAAAATGGTTCTGAGAAAAACGGCTTCGAAGTTTACAGAACAGTTTGCTCCCCACCCCTTCCAGTCCCACTCTCTGTCTTCCCTTCGCTCCGCTGGAGCCCGCTGGCGAGTTTTGACGTTATTACTCAAAATTTTGAAGCGCGCATGGACCAAACGGGTCGATTTAACGGTATATGTTCCTTTTTTTTTTTGGAAAATTTTCAGTTTTGCAGAACATCGAATAAAAAATTCCTTCGTCGATTTAAGGGTTCTGTGGGGCCAAGTATGGACAGGAACAGTTGCACCAAGGTCCAAAAAGTCGAAAAAAATAATTAAACTGAAAATCGATTTTTTCACTTTTTCCCTCTTAAAGAAAACTCGTCATCTTTTGAAGGAGTCTCCGAATTTTGTTTTGGAAACTTCCTAAAAATATGAGTTTTTCCCAAAGTAAGGGAGTTCCTTCGTCCATGTATTCCCTTTTCCCGCTTTAAAAAAATCACTGTTCTTACAATGTGCCAGTGTATCCCCCTCCGTCGAGGTAGTTTTTGCTGTACTAGAAAACGCCCGATCTGGTATAGCAAACGCTATAGTAGCTTTATCAGGAAAAAATTATCTGAGAGAGGTAATATTTTCAGCTGGTGCCATATTGGCTGATACATTAGCTCTTATTGCGAATCTGTTGGCTTTTTTCGTGTTTTTTCGTGTGCACCTGCCCGCCTCTATCGAGCCTCCAGCCTCTCCAGAGTCTTGCATCGTGGCGGATAGGGCGTGCGTGCCGAGAGGCCGACATCGAGGGTCCGCGGCTGGCTGGAGGGTTCCAAAAGGAGAGAGAGGGGGGGGCGGGCGGGCGATAGAGACCTTCTCTCCCCGATCCGAACCAAAACCCCCTCTGCCGCCACGCCGTGTGGTTTCTACGCGCTCGCTGTTGTGGGACTCCAGGCTCTCCTCCAGCCCCTGGGACCCCCGCCCGAACTCCCACCCTCACCCCAAAAGGGCCGTAATTGATTCAATCGCTTTGAAAACACGCGAGGTTATCTTGGTGCGTGTCGCGGCGCCGCGCGCTGCCGCCTGTCCGGCGTAACAAGGCGGAAGGGTGAAAGGAGCGGAGCGGAGGGACACGTCACTATTTGGACACTTTTGTAACTCGAGGCGCGGGGCGGCGGCGGGGCAGGATTCGGCCTCCGAGGTGCGGACATGCGGAAAAAAGTAAGGGAGAAACAACTCTGAATTTTGGGGGGAACAGATTTTGTGATTTTTTTTGTGAATTTTCGTGATTTTTTTTGGTAGAATTGTTGTGAATTTTCACTTAAATTTTCCTGATTTTTCCTGAATTTCTATATATTATTAATGTTTCTTTATTTTTCCTGAATTTTTCGTGAATTTATTCTCTGAATCTTAGAGAAATTCTGGAATTTTTAAAGATTTTTTTTTTCTGAATTACGAGGTCTGCGCCAAAAGTTTAAAGTTGTTGTTTCCCCCTCGGGAGAAAAGGACAAGCAGGAAAGCGCGTTTTGGTTTCTCGATTGTCCTCAAGCGGAGTCCGTCAAGTTAGGTGATCTGCTCTATTGAGAATCGTGGAATATCAGCCACCTCTTACCTCGTTATTTTGTCTTCGCAACCCCCGCCAACTTCCTCAGCACTCTCTCTTTTGTGTATTTATTTGTCTGGTGGAGAGTGCGAGCTCGCGGCGCCTCGGGTCTCACTTTGCGAGCAGCTGCAGAGCGGGTTCAGAAACATGTTCAAAACGACCGCGCTCACGCCAGCGGGGCAGGGCAGGGCAAGCGCCACATTATAACAAGGTCTCCGGCCCGACACGGCTAGGCCTGTCGCTGTCTCTCTCCCTCTTTGTGTCGAGTTTGCAAACGTCAGAGGCGCCGCACTGCGGAGTTTGGGCAACATCCCCCCGGGCTGTGCGCACTCTCTCGTTCCATCCCCCTCCCTCTCTCATTTTCGCCTCTCCCCCCCCCCTTCTCTCTCTCTCTGTCTGGTCCCATTCCTCTCTTCCCTTTCTCTCCCATTCTGTCTACTTCTACCTTTCTCCTTTCCTGGCTCTTCTCGTCTATCTGTCACTTGGCGCCACTCGCTCACGACGACACACACGTCTTGCCCGCACACTCTCACACTCACACACACTATGATGGATGAATGGAGCGACGAATGAACGGGTGACTGGACTGCTTTTAATGAATGAATGAGTAAATGGGTGAGTGGCGCCGCCTAGCGCCACGGCCCCGCTGACCCCTTGACACTGGCCGCCGCCACGCCACGCCACCATTACGACCGCCTCCTCCTCCTCCTCCTCGTCCTCCTTCTCCAGGAAGCCAACACGGCGTGTTGTGTCCAACGTCATGAAGAGCGACATGCATAGCGCAATTAGCCATCAAGTGGCGCGGCGCAGGCTAGCCACACGGGATGGGATGGCACCGTGGTGGCGCGGCGTGGCGGGGCGTGGCGGGGCGTGGCGCGCCCACAAGAGGCGGCAGCGCGGCGGCGGCGGGCGCGCCAGCAACAACGGCGTCAAACACGGACACCCATTTGTCTGCGACACTCTGTGCTCTCCTCGCCTCTATGCGCGCGCCCCATGGCTCTTATGGCTGGCCCACGCTGGGCGCTCTATGTGTAGTGTAAGTGTGTGTGTGTTTGTGTGTGTGTGTGTGTGTGTGTGTGCGTGTGTGGGCGCAGCACTCCGTGGCTGGTCATCTCGCGTCTACTTTACTTTGGTACCGCCTCTTTACAAAGAGGAGCGGCGCGGCGGGCCGGATTGTGGGCGCACGCAGCGCCACGCCGCGCCCTGCCGCACGCGCCCCTATCCTTCGCCATGAGGGTCACGACGGAGGAGGAGGAGGAGGAGGCGGGACACTGCGTGCTGCTGATGCTGCTGGGTGTGGGTGCTGCTCAAGGGGTTAAAGCGAAAACGGGGTCAGGTTACAATATTGTCAGAGCGTTTTAAAAGATTCGAGCGGGCCCGTACGTCGTGCGAGTCGAGAGACTAGTAAAAAGGAGCGGGGAGCACGAGCACGAACGAAGGAATAGCCCGTGTTTGCAAGAAAGCGCGCGCGAGCGCGACAGCAGAGAGAGAGAGAGAGAGGGGGGGGGGAGTGCGTGTTTCGGGTAGGCGGGCGGTCCGACTGTACGGTTTAGTCCCGTGATTACGGTCGAATGTGTCGTCCGATGTGTCAACACGTTTACACGTATTCGTCGTCGGCATGGTTCCGTCGGGGCGGCGCCCCCCTGCTCAGTCGGCGCCGCCGGGGCAGCAGCGCGTTGGCGGCTGCGACATTGTAAAACACACTGGTCGGGACGCCCGGCCCGGCCCGGGCGGATGGGAGGGCGTCCGACGGTTGTCCGTCGGTGCGACAGAGACACAGACAGGCGTCTCTTTCCGTTCCGCGGCGACGGGCACGCGCGTGTTCCTGACGCGGCCGCGTCGCCCACACGGGCGCGGCGCTGGGCGCGCTGCGGTCGCCTCACCGCGCGCTCGGCTCGGCTCGGCCAGCCGCCAGGCGACGCCCCATACTCGCAGCAGCAGCAGCTGGTGACACCGACTTAGGCTGAAGGATGGGGTGTCAGAGGGGGAATTACCTCCGCTTACTGCTGCCCTCGCCCCCCACCCCCTTCTATCCTCTTGCCCCCCCCCCTTTTTTTCCCTCGCACCGTGAGTACCCATGGTGTACAGCGAGCGATGTTCTCTCGACAGTGGCGTACGTTATGGAAGCCATAGTTGCGCGCGATATACCCACTCGCCAAGAGCTGCAGAGTGTACTGCAACCCGGTAAAAACAATGTCTGATATTTTGAGGAAAAAGGGAAAACATTGAGGATCTTGTATACTTTGAGGAAAATTCCTTACATTTTGAGGACGTCCCCCCAAAATTTGTGGAGATTTCCCTTATTTTTTTAAGAGTCTTTCTTCAAATCTAAGGGATTTCCCTAAAATTACGGAAGTTCCTCAAAGTTTTCCCTTTTTCCTCATAATATCAGACATTGTTTTTATTACCGGGAATACAGAGTGGCGCGTTGCCCTGGCCATTTAAAAAAGTATGCTGTACCGCATGCCGGTGTGCGGGCGGGCTTGCCTATCGTCGCTCAATACGGTGCCTTATGGCCACGTGCGAGTATGCAACCCGTCTACACACCTGAATGCGGTACAGCATCCTTTTTTTTAAATGGCCGGGGCAAACGCGCCACCCTGTATGTGTGTAGCTTTCGCGAGTTTAGCGGAGAGTACGTGCTGAAATATCTCAAGTGTTCCTCTCTAAAGAAATAATTTGGGAAGGAAAACAGGGTTCCTACACGTCTGGAAAACCTGGAAAGTCATGAAAAGTCGTGGAAAAAAATGCCATGGAAATTCAGGGAAATTGCTGGGGTCATAGAAAAATTCGGGTGACGAGGACTCTTTGTAGGAGATATTTAAGACGCTTGGCCGAGAATTCTGTAATGTAAATTTGACGATTTTTTTTAAAAAAAATTGCATACGAAAAAGTCCGGGAAATTTTAAAAAATTGGTCTGAAAAGTCATGGAATGCATTGAGCCAAAATGTGAGAACCCCGAGACAGAGAGAGTGAGGGAGAGAGAGAGAGAGAGAGAGAGAGAGAGAGAGAGAGAGAGAGAGAGAGAGAGAGAGAGAGAGAGAGAGAGAGAGAGATTATTTGTGAACGGTTTTTGAGTGCTCGCGGGTATTAGCGGGGCATTTTTTCCAAGGAGGAATCACAATACCTTTTGCGTGAACGCTTTGCATTGTCTTCACACTCTAAACTTTCTACAAAGAAATTTTTCGTAGAATACAAAGAATTATGTGCAACCGTAATATACAAGAAAAATCCTTGTATTACAAAGAGTTTTCCTTTGTACTACAAGGAATTTTCTTTGTATTACAAATAAAGTTTTGCTTTGTAGTGGCTTTGTATTACGGTTGCACAGAATTCTTTGTAATACAAGGAATTTTCTTTGTAAGAAGTTAAGAGTGCACTCTCTGTCCTAAATTTTCGTGACCAATAACATTTGTTTACATAATAATATTTAAAAGTTTGGGTTCTCTGCTTTCTGCTCAAAAGTGTACATTGTATACTTTTTAATGATGAATACGTGCCAGGTATAATAAGTGTATACATTACCATGTATACTCTAATAAATGTTTACATGCCTGCGTACACTCTGGAAAACGTATACATGCCCATGTATGCATTAGGGTGGGCCAAAAAAAAATCGAAACTCTCAACGGTGGTTTTTCTTGAAGTATTTTTGATGCTGAGCACGCTGGTCTTTGAGCGGCCGCTCTACGACAACGGGAACCCACCGCGACAACGCGCTAAAGATTTTAGCCCGCGCGGGCGCCAAGTCAGGTGGCGACGCGCGGAGGGCTGCCACAGCTGCGGCGCGCAGCGCAGGTAAGCCATACTCATATCACATGCACCCTAGGGGCACCTCTCTCGAACGCAACGTGTCCGACCGCCGTGCGACAAGTCGTTCGGGCTATCGAGCGAGTTAAAGCCGCCGTGAGCACTTAGGCCCTTGGAAAAACCTCAGGTGTATTTTCGACATTTCCTCAACGCGGTACCCTCGCCGAGGGTCCCACATATCGGCTCCAATCACCGGAGTCACTATTATCTCCCGACAACCCACTGAAAAACGCGAAAATTTGGCTGCGCGGCAGCGAGCGCCGCCCGGACGCTGTTTGAATCGCGCGCGCCGCCCGGCCAGGGAGCCGGGTGGGGGAACCTATCCCAGAATTTCGGGCGTGAGGATACGCCGCGAGGCAAAATAAATGTAAATTGGCATGTATGACGTACGTCTGCAGGGGAGTGAAGTCGGACCGAAGCCAGAAAAATTGCTTGCGGCCTTCCGTGCAAGGGCAGGGTCCCCCCACCCGGTTCCCTGGCCGGGCGGCGCGCGCGATTCAAACAGCGGCCGGGCGGCGCTCGCTGCCGCGCAGCCAAATATTCGCGTTTTTCAGTGGGCTGTCGGGAGATAATAGTGACTCCGGCGATTGGAGCCGATATGTGGGACCCTCGGCGAGGGTACCGCGTTGAGGAAATGTCGAAAATACACCTGAGGTTTTCCCAAGGGCCTAAGTGCTCACGGCGACTTTAACTCGCTCGATAGCCCGAACGACTTGTCGCACGGCGGTCGGACACGTCGCGTTCGAGAGAGGTGCCCCTAAGGTGCATGTGATATGAGTATGGCTTACCTGCGCTGCGTGCCGCCGCTGTGGCAGCCCTCCGCGCGTCGCCACCTGACTTGGCGCCCGCGCGGGCTAAAATCTTTAGCGCGTTGTCGCGGTGGGTTCCCGTTGTCGTAGAGCGGCCGCTCAAAGACCAGCGTGCTCAGCATCAAAAATACTTCTAGAAAAATCACCGTTTACATAAATCCGGGATATGACCCTGAATTTTGGCCCACCCTAGTATGCATTTTCTTGAGTGGAGATGGCATGTAAACTGTTGGCAGTGTGTGTATTCTTTGCTGAGTATACATAGGTATGTATACATTTTATGATGCGTTCATGGGCATACATGGCATTCATGTATACATTATTTGAAACACATTCCAAGTGCAAACTATATAAGGTCTACAATATTCGCATTCGATACTGTTGTGCACAATTTTTAGAATTGTTTCCCCCTTGACTTTGACTTGTGCACAATGAGGGTCTTTTTTCCCCCTTTTTTTTATTTCTGGGGGGAAGGCATCGCCAGACCCTCTTGGTTTTTAAGCCCAGCCACAAGGGGGGCCTAGGTGTGAGCGCACGTCACGTCACGGGCCTCTCGGGGGCCTGGTCCGGCCCGGCCCGGGCGGGCAGGCATCATCCTCACGGCAATGACTGCACACTCAACATGGCGATGGTGATCGTAAAACCCGGCCGCCGGAGAAGCTTGGAATTCATTAGACAGTCAACCTTCGGCAGCTGCTGTTGCTGGTCTGGGCGCTCTAGCTGCCTGTGGTAGGTAGGGGCGGCGGTGGGCCTAAGCAGCTCGCAGCCGCTATCAAAAATATTATTCGGAACGTTTTTGATTGAAACTAATGCTGATCGATTCCTGTGACTCGTAAAAAGACATCGTGGGTCAGCTTATTTCCCTCAAGCTAGTAATTTACTGTAAGAGTTCCTTCTCTTAGTTGATGAAGGAAAAATGATTCATCTCAATTGACAACGTATCACTTGAAAAATCTCGTTTTTCGTTGGTTACAAGTGTTTTTCTGGGTGTTTCAGCAAATTTCTTTAAAGTTATTGTAGTATTTTTCTTTGACAAGTTCTACTATTTTGTGTCTTGTGGTCCATGTCTTCTAAAGTCTCCGCCGCTTTTTTTTTCCGTTTTTCTTTTACCGTTATTTTCCTCCTTGTTTTTCCTTTTTCTCTCTCTTTTTGCACCAAAGCTAATTTGTAAGGGTTAAAATGAGGTCAAGATAGTTTGTTTAAAGATGGGATTTATTTTACTTCCCATTCCTTCTCCAACCCGCGTCAACATCAACATCCATAATAAAATTCTTTAAAATATTTACAATAAATCATCATATTTATATCTTTGGCGAGGATAAAAACGTTTTAAGCTCAAAACGTACAAACAAATGCATCATGAAAGGAAAAATGCGTCATAAAACTAATCAAGTACCCTGACATATTGAACAAGGTGATAACTCACCAGACTAACTGAACATTATTTAGGAAAAGTACACAAGACATCAATAAATATTAAAAGTGCCGAATAATTCATACATTAAAACTCAAGAAAAGAGAAGATGCAACCGAGGATGCAACTGTCAAGTCAATTTCATTACTGCTTATGTCCACCGTAACATTTCAACAAAACTGCTCAGAGATTGACTATACTTTTTAACTTATAACGAGATCATAATTAAAGTTTACCACAACTTCTCCTAAAAATCAAAAAAATGCTCTGAATCTCACTACAAATGTCACTTTTACATAATAACAAATATTCACAGTACGACAATATTGGCCGAGAGAACGAGAAAGACGTCACTGGTGTCACAGTGTTTCCCGACCACTAAAAGTTTCTCAGCGCGCGCGCGCGCGCACACTCACACACACCATTGCGAACAGCAGGGGGGCGCTGCTGCCCGGATCACAGACAAGAAGGGGGTTATTTGGACGGAAGCCGGTCCGTGTCGACGCCCGCGGCTCAGCGCATCGCGGGGGGCGACGCCGTGGGCGCGGCGGCCGACGCCGCCAGGTACTGGGGGTGGTGGTGCGTGGGCACGCCGGGGTAGGGCGGTGACCGCGCCTGCTGCTGCTGCTGCTGGAGCTGCTGCTGGAACAGCTGCTGCTGCAGGAGGAGGCTGCCCCGCCAGTCGTGGAAGCCGGGGGACGAGGGCGCGGCGGGCGCCGGCCCGGGGGCGCCCGTCCTCATGGGGGAGGCGGCCAGCATGGAGAAGAGGTGGTGCTGCTGCTGCAGGTAGGGGTGCGGGGCGCCGCCCTGGAGGCCGAGCGGCAGGCCGCCCACGCCGGGGAGGCCGCCGGGCAGGGCGCCGGGGTACACGAAGGGCAGGAGGCCGAGACCCGCGCGCCGGCGGCTGCGCGAGGGCGGCACGCGGCGCCGCAGCTTGCCGGTGGAGCCCCCGATGAAGACGTCGTCGGCGCTGGGGTCCAGCATCCAGTAGTTGCCCTTGCCGGGGTCGTCGTAGTGCCGCGGCACCTTGACGAAGCACTTGTTGAGCGACAGGTTGTGGCGGATCGAGTTCTGCCAGCCCTGCTTGTTGTCGCGGTAGTACGGGAAGTGCTTCATGATGTACTCGTAGATGCCGTTGAGGGTGAGGCGCTTCTCGGGCGAGTTGCGGATGGCGAGCATGATCATGGCGTTGTACGAGTAGGTGGGCTTCTCCGGCTTCTTGCTGCCGGCCTTGTCGCCGCCCTCCTCGGCGCTCTTGTCCTCGGCCTGCTCCCCGGTCACGTCCAGCTCGGACTCGCAGTCGCTGGGGGGCGGCGAGCTGGCGCCGCTGGCCGCGGAGCTGGGCGCGGGGCTGGGCGTCGTCGGCGCGTCGGACGGCGCCGTGTCGTCGGCCTCGTCGTCCTGGCCGAGCAGGGCGCGGATGCTGAACTTGAGCGGCGCCTTGCTGTGCGCGGGCGCGGCCTGGGGCGCGGCGCTCTCCTCGCTCACCATGGTGCACATCACGTCACGGGGCGCAACCTCAACAACACTGGGGAAACGTCACAGAGCGGGGCGGGGCGGAGCGGGCGCGGCTGGTGTGTGAACCGTCCGCCTCGAAGCTTGGCTGCTGACTGACCTCCTCCTCCTCCTCCTCTGGGCCGGCCCCGGCCGCCGGCCTCCTCCCCAGCAGGCTCGCGGCCGCCGGTCCCTGCAGGACGATCGTCACGCCCCCTAGCGGCCGGCCGGGCAGGCGAGGCCTCGCCCAATCGCGTCGGCCGCTCGTGCGCCACTGGTGGGGGAAGGCCCAGGCTGCAACGCCTCCGCGGACCCCCACCACCTCGGCGGCCGCGAGCTGTGCTGGCTGTGCTGCAGCGCTCCCTCCTCCACCACCACCCCGACGACGCCGCCGCCGCCACGGCCGCGCCGCGCGGCGTGACGTGACCCCCCCCCCCTCCCCCACCCGCCGCGGAGTGCAGTTTAGAAACATTTCGATTCAATCTGAGCCGGGCAGGGCAGGGCCGGGCCCGGGCCGGGCTGTGCAAATAATACCGGGCCGGACGGAGCCGGGGTGGAGGGGTGCGGTGGTGGGGGTGGTGGCCTATTTATAAAATATTGTACCCCGCATTAGCCATAGCCGAGGGGTTTGAGGGGAGGGTTCTGCCTCTGGCCGGCGGGCCGGGGCCGGGTGCAGGCAGGCTGCCGCGCTGCTGCTTTGTTTTTTGACTGGTCGCCTTGCGGTTTTGATTCGTTATTCATGTGTGCGCGACGCGCCGCACCGCCGCACCCTTTCCCTTCTCTCCCCGGGCCGGTCGGGAGCTCCGCCGCCGCCTCCAGTAACGAGTATGGCAGCCGTGTGATTTAGGAACGCAACTGCCGTCGTAAATTCACCCCGTTTAAAGAGATGGTTGACGGAAAAAATAGAGTGAGCAGGCAGTTTTACGTCGCAAGGTCTTTAATTTTTTAGTGTGATTCCTCTCGCATGCTGTGTATGTACAAAAGAGTGGAGCTCTATATCTTTTACCTGGAGATGGAGAGGCGCGCAAACTTCTTTTTTGTAAATCTATTTTTTATTTCAATGAGCCTAGAATTATTTTTTTTCATTGAAAGGAAAGGAGAAAGCACATTTTTTTCCCTGAGATATATTTTTTTGTGTGTGTTCTGTCCACAGATTTTTACCGATTGGCTGTCGGGCAGGGAGCAACAACCCCTGGCAGTGGGCCGAATGGAGCGGGCCGGGCGGCGGCTTTCGAGGAAGAGGGTGTCAATAAGTCCTCAGCGAGGCCATCGGCTCTGCTCCCCAACCTGCTGCTGTGTTGACAGTCCGTCACTGTCCCATCGTCCCGGGCCTACTACGGTCAAGGTGCGTCCACTTTAAGCAGGAATTTGCGACTCGATTTTTCTCTCAAATCCGGTCACTTTTAGATGTGTGGTGATCAATTTCTTTACTGATCTTTTTGCCGCCTAAACAAAAAAAAATAGATAAAAGCGTTTAAAGGGGGAGAGAGAAAGAGTTGGTCGGCAGCCCTCCCGGAGGGGCTAAGCTCGCTGTGCGCGATGCCTTGCAGCACCCATTTACACGAGCTGTTACCCTAAAAGCGTTCCAATCAAAGTGGCTCCATCGCGATAGAGATAGAGATCCGATCGGCGGCAGCGACCCGAGCCACACCGCCCTGGCCTGGAGGTAAGAGAAAGGGGAGAGGTCGTGTGTGTGTGTGTGTGTGTGTGAGTGAGTGAGAGAGAGAGAGAGAGAGAGAGAGAGAGAGAGAGAGAGAGAGAGAGAGAGAGAGAGAGAGAGAGAGAGAGAGAGCGTCGCACAGGTTGCCCCCGGGCCGGGCCGAGGGGACAACACCTTGTCAGAGCCGCGGATTAGCCCCGGCGAGTATCTTTGTGTCGAGAGCGGGGCCAAGATCTCCGGTGAGAGAGAATCGGCTCGGGAAAACCTCACCGTCGGTTTTGTTTCATGGAAGCCGAAGAAGCCCTGCTCAGGCTTGGGGTTTACTTCATGACCCGGGGTCGTTGGCGCTTTAGCCCCGTGCTTGTTCGCCCGCTCGTAGGGCTTCGAAAAAGAAAAAGGAGAAAAAAATCACACGTCTTTTCCCGGGGGGCTATTCAGTGCTGACAATGGGGGTGATTGAAGGTTTGTAACGAAACAAGGCTACTGCGGGGGAAACGTGCGGAGCCCTCGGGCCAACGACCGCCTTCAATGGAAGAAGAGGTCAAGTTCCACAGGGTTGCCACAACTCTGGAAAACCTTGAAAACGTGGAAAACTCAGGGAATTTAAAGACGATCAGGGGAATCAGAGAAAACTCGGAGGAAATGCAAAAACAACTGAGGGAAAAAATAAGATTTGACTTAGCCTACGATTTAGCCTACTGCTAACAAAAATTCTGCAATTTGCTTGACAAAGTCAGAAGTTTATCGGAAATAAGTCAGTTTTTGATACCTTGTTGGAAAGATTTCCGCTCGCTTCGCTCGCGTCGTTTCATTGAAGCAACCGAAAAAAAAAGAGCCTAGGGAAAACTCAGGAAAATTTAAAATTTGTGGCAACCCTGAGTTCGGCCGATGTAACCGACATAAGGATAGCGAGGACGGATATTGATTTGTATTTTCTAGACTGGAATTTATATAAATGCGTCTCGTGGTTAGTGCGAATGACTTTTGCTTGTATGGCATAATGTATGGCATAATGTTCAGATCCGACGTAGGCAGGCAGGGTTGCGTGTAGATGGATGGATGAGGTGGTGGGATTATTGGATGTTGATGAAAACGCAAATTGTCATGATGACAGCGGAACAGAGAGGCCGAGAGATGCTATCTGCCCGACCAAAAGCGATCTCCTCTGTGTGCTTGTGTGTGTGTGAGCAGGAGGGAGAGAGACGGAGAGGATGGTGTGCAGGGGGTGTGGGACGAGGACAGCGCACGCGGTGGGGATGCGAGGGGGAGGGGCGATGCTGCTGCATCTGGGAGCCACAGAATGTGTCGGCATCTGACTTCTGCGCGATTTCGTCTTCATTTATTTTCGACGTTGGTCCCCCTTTTGTCCGGCCGGCCGCCAGCAGCAGGCACCGGAGGCGGGGCGGGGCGGGGCGGGGCGGGGCGGGGCGGGGCGGGGCGGGGTGGGGCGGGGCGGGGCGGGGCGGGGCTCAGGGACACCGACGGGGGCGGAGCCCAGGCCGGGGGCAGGTGGGGCGGGGCGGGGCGGGGCGGGGCGGGGCGGCGGCGTATCGCTGCACACAAACGCCCAGACGACAAGCTTGTTGGATGCAGCCCGCTTGTGTTTTCTTTTCAACTGGGAAAAAAAAAGAAAGAAGTTAAAGGAAAAAGTAACATTCACCCTGCGGCCGTGTGGCGTACGAAAGGTGCCAAAATAAACTCTGCGGAACACACGACGGCATCCCCTCGCTCAGGGCCAGGCTATAAATAGGGGCTGATTTATGAATATTGATATCTCGCCAGCACCTTATCAGTCTTTTCTAAGTAAAATGCATATTTAAAGAATCGTAAATTATTCACGTATAGATTTCAACGCGGTGGCGTTTTCGTTTGATTGACCTGTAATGTATGAACTTGACTCGTTGGGTTGGATCTCCTATATCCTGCATCCCGGTCCCGGTGCGCGCGGGGAAATGTGAAACAGCATCTGTTGTACGTGATGTTCGAACCGCTACTGATGTTTCAATTAGGGCCCACTGATTGCCTCTGACTGGAACCACTTGACGTGGCGACCGTCCGACCCTACCTGAACCTCGCCCCGCCCCGCCTGGGCCTGCACCACCCCACCCCCGCCCCGCCCCGCCGCGCCCCGCCCCGCCCCGCCCCGCCGCGCCCCGCCCCGCCTCTTTGGAGCGGACCGGGGCCGCCGGCCGACACACGGGACTGCATGCTGAGCTGAGGCCGATCTAAGGATTCGTCACCGCAGCTCTCCGCCATCAATAATGGAAAAGTCTTTGAGGGCGGGGCGGGGCGGGGCGGACAACATGATATGCGTCTGTGACAACATTATAGGTCTGCCGCACATGGAGCCTGGAAAGCGACACGGCCCGGTGATACACGTCGTCGCCAGGTCGGGTATATGGGCTCTGTCCTCGCCGAAGGCGTCCTGGTCTTCCGAAGGGGCGCGGTTTTACTTTTCAGGCAGGACGGTATACTCACACGTGTTTCCGTCTCTGTCGCTCCTAAAGGAGGACGACGACGAGCCACGGGCCGCAGCTAATGAGCGACATCTTCATCCGCTCAGAGTTATTTATCGACACATATGACCCCCCCCCCCCATCTCAATCTCTCTCACTCGCTCACTCGGCTCGCTCTAGGCCGCCGGTCATCGCCACGGGGATTATGTTGGACTGTCACAGAGTCAAGTGTCGTGTGTATCGTGTATGTGTTTGTGTGTGTGTGTGTGTGGGGGGGGATGAGAGTGTGTGCGAGTACCGAGAATGCCGACAGCATTCGTCAAATCCATCAAACGGCGAGCGACGCACTCGATTGGCGTTTTTAATCGCCAATGATTGCCTAGGTTCGTGGAAGGCTCGGGCGCTCGCCGATCGCGGCTGACGCCCTCTCGCGACACATGTGTACGCGGCGACCGTGGAAGCCCGCGGCCTTCGTGGAGCTGTGGGGGACGCAATATGTAGCTCAAACACAGTAATGTAGGCAGGCCGCCGTGCCTGGGCCCTTGGCGACATGAACATGCTCGCACCTGTGCTGCGGAGTTGCCTTTAGCAAGCAGACGCAGATGCAGTCCGTGTGTAGAGCTCTTATTGCCTGCCTGAAACAACTCTGAATTTTAGTGTACAAATTTTGTGAATTTCTCGATTTCTAGTTGCAACTTTTGCTTCAGTTTTTCCCACTTTTTTGTGAAAGTTAGCAAAAAATTTTGCTGAATTTTCACAAATCTTTTGTAAAGTTTTGTATAAATTTTCTTGAATTCCGTAGACTTTTCTGGTTTTTTTCCGGATTGCGCTGTTCGCGAGGTGTACAAAAATTTCCGAGTTGTTTCCCCCTTTGCCTGCTCCACCATAGCGACACTGGCCGGGGGGCGGCAGTAAGCGCGGTCCGCGTGCTCGCAACCGGTCCCCGCGTCTCGTCTCCTCCCTCTGGTCTTTTGATTGGCTTCTC